>JABUQX010040535.1:5000-49978 GCA_015478945.1 Trachelipus rathkii
TATAATATATATATATATATATATAAAGAATAAATATATATAGCATAATATAATATATGTATATATATATATATATATATATATATATATATATATATATATATATATATATATAATAATATATATATTATATATATATATATATATTTTACAGGGGCGGCTCGTCATTAAGGGCCAGTGGGGCCCGGCCCCACCAGTAATTCTTTAAAACAAATAAATTTCTTAATTAAAAATAAATTATTTGAGTAATTTTCATTTTTAATTTCGATTCTTCTAACAAAATTATTTGTTGCATATTCAAAATTAATTTCCTCGAAAATTACACTTTCGATTTTTTACGAGCTTCGGCAGCTTCTGGGCCAGCGAAATTGGGCCCTGAGAATATATAAATAAGCGTATACAACAAATGTACGCACGCACGTCTTTTGTGACGTAGACTCTCATTCATTCAGTTTATTGAAAGCTAGGGCCAGGGTGAACGGGCCCACTTGGATATTAATTGCATTATTGCATATATTTCTTTAAAACAACATGATTTGTTAAATATATATATATATATATATATATATATATATATATATATATATATATATATATATATATATATATATATATATATATATATATATATATATATATATATATATATATATATATATATATATATATATATATATATATATATATAATATCTCAAACTTAAACTTAAACAAAACGCGTGTGTGCGTACATTTGTTAATAATAAAGTCTGGGCCCATATTTCGCTGGCCCCGAAGCTTTTTCTCAAATTATATGTTTTAGTTTTATCTGGTTGTCGTTCGTTGCAAGTCTGTAAATAATTCTTTTTGATTGTTTGTGAATCTAGTCTGCGAAAATGTTTATACTGATAACTGATTACTGAGTTTAGTGATATTTAGTGTTGAAATGCCTGTTAAAAAAGGTATTTTTCGTTGAAATTTAATGAAAGGATTGAAAGCCTATTTTTATGGTAATTCATTGGATTCATTGTCGTTTTAATTACAGTGTTATCCCCCAATCCTATCAAAGTAACAATATGATATTTTGTGATTATTGATTATCAATTAAAAAAATTGATTATTAATTAAAAAAAATTACTTAAAGTAACTACGCAAAGCGAGGTCGGATTTGAAAAATTTCTTCACAGGGAGAATCTATGAAGCCTAAATAGTCGTTTAAGGTGCGTAATGATTTTTTTTTTTTTTTTTTAAGGGAACGGATGGTCCGATTTTGAAAAATTTTTCACAGGAGGCATCTATGAGGACTAAATAAATGTTTAATGTTCCAAAAAATGAATAGAGTAGATAATATTTTAATAAAGGCATTTTCCACCTTAAAACATGAAGAAAAATTAGAAGTTAAAAGACTTGGACCGTATCAGCCTAGAGATGTTCACATTAATCAGAAAGATGGAAAGAAGAATAGAACATTTTGTAAATCTTGGTTTGAGAAAAAGAAATGGCTTACTGTAAGTGATAACAAAAATGCTTTATTTTGCTTCTACTGTCTGCTATTTGGAGGTGAAAATGTATGGGCACGAACAGGTTGCAATGATTTAAAACATCTCTCAGAGAAAATTCACAAGCATGAAAGAAGCCGAACTCACTTGAATAATTGTATTCAGTATTCCCAACTTGGGAAAGTAAATATTTTATCATCAATTGATAGTGGCCATCGAATCAGTATTTTAAAGCATAATGAGATAGTAGACAAAAATAGACATAATTTATCTAGAATTATAGATTGTATAAAATTTTGCGGAATTCACGAATTACCTTTGAGAGGTCACGATGAAACATCACAATCTAATAACCGGGGAGTATTGTTAGACATGGTTTATTACATATCTAAGTTTGATAGTGTCTTAGAAGATCACTTGACAAATTCTAATGTGGCAAAAAATACCTCAAAAACTATTCAAAATGACCTTTTAGACTGTATGTATCATGTTTATATCGACGAAATAAAATCAGAAATTAATGATGTCAGTTTGTATCCATACAAGCAGATGAAACGACCGATATCACTTGCCTTTCACAGTTTGTGATTATTTTGCGCTATTCTAGAAATTCTCAACCTGTCGAAAGATTTTTAAGTTTTGTTAATATTCATAATAGAACAGCTACCGGACTAACAAGTGTTCTGAAAGAAGAATTAAAATCTTTTAACTTAACCAACAAGTTAATTGCACAAGCCTATGACGGAGCAGCTGTTATGAGCGGGTCCCACAACGGTGTACAAGTGCAGATGAAAGAGTACTACCCTTACGCCCATTATGTTCATTGTTACGCACACAAATTAAATTTAATTTTGAAAAAGGTTTGCTCATCAAATAAAAGGATAAAAATATTTTTTGCTAATCTGAGTGGATTTGGTGCGTTTTTCACGAATTCACCTAAACGTAACGATATGCTTCAAAAAGTTTGTAATGTTCACATTCCAAAGATTTGTCAAACCAGATGGAATTTTCATTCTAAAATCGTAAATTGCATAAAAGAAAACAAGAAACAACTGTTGGAATGTTTTAAAAGGATTCAGAATGAAGACTGTTGGGACGATAAAAGCATTCGTGAATCAGTAGGCTTTGAAAGATTATTGGAAGACTACGAGTTTAATTTCTTTCTGTCTTTTTTTATGAAACGTTGAAACATACAGATATTTTATACAACGTTTTACAGTCCAATAAATCAAATAATATTACAGTTGAAGATGCTTTGAAACATTTTGAATCTTCAATTACTACAATACGGCACAATATAGCAAAATTTCTTATTTCAGGGGATGATAGTGAAGTTTTAGAAGTTCCATTAAAAAGACTTAAAAATGCAGTGTAGTTACTGATACCTTAAAAACGGATGCGACAAAGGCTTGTAACCAAATAATTACAGAAATAAATGAAAGATTTAAAAATTTTGAGTTGTTTCGCTCATATATTGTTGTCGACCCGAAGCAATTTAATTCTCATAAGCAGTGTTTTCCATCTGATCACATTCAAACTATTGCAAATAATTATCCTATGCTACATAAAGAGAGACTAATTTCCGAGTTAGCTGTTATGTATGATAATGAAACCTTTAGTTCCATCACAAATGTTAATGGCTTGTATAAATTTTTGGACGATAATGGTTTATGCGATGCTTTTTCAGAGGCCGCAAAATTAATAGAAATCGTTTTAGTGACGCCCGTGTCGACTGCCGATTCTGAACGTAGTTTCAGTACTTTAAAGCGCATTAAAACCCTTCTTAGAAACACAACATCACAAGATAGATTAAACGCACTTGCAGTGCTATCAATACAAAAAGACTTTATAGAGGAGATTCCTCAATTCAACACAAAAGTGATTGAAAAATTTGCCCAAATAAAGAACAGAAGGGCAAACTATTTATACAAATAAACCAATTTTAAAGGTAAGTTTTTTTAAAATGCGTTTTAAATTACAAGTAATATTTTTTATTTAATTAAGAAGTAGATCTTAGCCTATATATATTAATATATATATATATATATATATATATATATATATATATATATATATATATATATATATATATATATATATATATATATATATATATAAATATAAAAACTGAACCTAGCCCCTAACATTTTATTCATCACTTTTTGAGCCGCCACTGTATATATATATATATATATATATATATATATATATATTATATATATATATATATATATATATATATATATATATATATATATATAATATATATATATATATAATATATATATATATATATAATATATATTCCCATATATATTATATATATATAGTTCTCATCTTCTTTTCCCACACTACCGCGGTTGTTTTCAGATATATATCCGGAATTCCCAAGTAATTGCAATCCTCCAGGCCTTTTCAAGCAATTGCAATGTTGCTTGCGATTAATTGCATCCCTTAGCGGAAATTCTCATATACTACCCTTTACAAGTCATCATATCATTCGTCCGTCTATTACTTTAATCCACACTGATTCCCTTTCTTGTGAATATCACCTCTCTTCCATCTAGCCACTTTCATTTTGGTTTGACCTGTCTTTTATTTTGTCATTCACTTTGAACAAAAGTCCTTCTTAGCGAATCTCTCATAATTCAATTTAAGCGCGTGTCCTTTTCATCTTTATACCTCTTGATTTGTCATTTCCACCAGACATTTCTCCTAGCCGCACATTTCTCTTGCCCTTATATTTATAATCCTATATCTTCTCTTTACCTACAAATATCTCATAAACTTTTCATTTCCTAAAACCTCAATTATTTCCTTCTTGAGCTTATAAATATTGGAACAAATATGTACTCAAACAATTTCATTTTTACTTTCCTAGATAAAATCTCTTTTTCCATGTTTCTCTAAGACTAAATAACACTCCATCTTCCGTAACATTATGGGCAATTTCTTCTTTCTTCACTTCTTTTCTGAATCAATTAAACATACAAAAATGTTTTGCTTCTTTCTATCGCTAACCTTTCTTTTATTTTTTCCAACAATCATTTTCACGCCGCAAACTTTACTTGTAGTTATAAATAGTGTTTCCTTAAAATATTTTTACTCTTTTTGCATTCCTCCTTTCCTTCTTCCCTTCATTATTCTCCATTTTTCTGCATATAACCTTTCGTATTCTGTTGAGTAGTCTTCATTTTCTAATTTCACTATTCTTTCAACTACTGAACTCCATCCAAATTACAAATTTTTCTTCTAACCTCCTATCACCTTTAACATTGCGTTTACAAACTAGTGATCGGGTTTACCCCCAACTGATCCTCCTTGGACGTTCACATCCAACAACTTATCTTTCTCCATTTGTTTTGCACATGCATGGTCAAAAAAAGCACGATTATCGGTCATTCCACTAACCCATGTATATATGTGTGCTCATTTTGTTAAAAAATGTGTTACCTATTATCATCTCTTTAACAGCAAATAATTTTAAGAACTTTTCATCATTTTCGTTTCTACCTGCTACTCTAAAAGGGCCAACAGTTCCTCTTACTTCTGCATCACTCAACAAGCACACTTTACCATTCCTATTAAAAGTACTCAAACATTTATTCAGTTCTTCTCAAAATACCTCCCTTACTTCTTCCGGGGGACTTACTTGAGCTTATAAATTTACTTTCATTCTTATATTTCTATCATTCTTCTTTCCTTATTATTGATAAACCTTCCCTAACTCTAAGAACTCTCTCAACCACCTCAAATGAAACGAGTCGATTTTGTTAAAAACCTCTGATTACTTCATTTTTTATCCTATCTCTTCTTGACTTCCCAATCATAGCTGTCAATGGTTTTATTTCCGCTGCCCGAATCTTTCTCCTATCCACGATCACGAACACACAACTCTCCGCTCCATACGTCAAAATCTGCGTCAACACAGTTTCAAAAATAATTTTCTCCACCTCAAGAGGAGCATATTGTCCCTTTATGATTGGATACAGAACTCTCAAACATCCACCAAAACTCTTTATCTTTCCAAAATATATTTTCCGTTCCCATCTTCCTTTACAACTAACTACACTACCTGGTTATTTAAAAATAACTGTGCTCTTCACCACCTTTGTCTCTAATACCAAAAATGAATTCCTGCTGCGCCTCTCTGCTGATTATTAAAATTTGCATCTTTTCAACGTTCAATTTCATATATCTTGCCAACTGACATTCGCTCCATCTTCTTATGTCCTCCTCCATTTCCTTTCTATCTGTATTCCTGTTTTTATACCTCTCCTCTCTATTTTCCTTGAAATCCGCATAAACCACGTCCATAAATGCTATAAATAGCAATGGGGATAAAATACTCCCTTTTTTAATTCCCGTCTTCACACTAAACCATCTGTCTGACCCTGATGATATTCTAACATTTTATGTGCAAGGAACATAGAGGGTTATAATCGTCTTCATCAAAAGCCCTGTCACCCCAAATCTTTAGTTCATACATTCTTATAGTCTCTCTTTGGGAATGGAATCAAAAGCCTTCTGCAAATTTATGAAGGCTATATAGAGACTCTCGTTAAACTCCCAAGTCTTTTCTATTACCATTCTTAATCCAGAAATCCAATCTGTAACACTCAGATTTTTCCAGAATCATCATTGTTCCTCTCCAAAAACTGGTTCCACCTGGGCTCTTGTCCTTCCTTCTATTATTCTCTCGTACAACTTTGTTACGTGTGGTATAAGAGCAATTCTTCTATAATTTTCACATTTCCTTGCATTCCACTTCCCTTTAAAGATCGGCACTATGTTGATTCTCCCCACTCATCTGGTATTTTTCCTGCTCTATACAACCTGTTAAAGAGTTTCAGAATCCTTTGCTGTACCACCTCTCCCCTATCCACTATCAGTTCGATAGGTATTTCATCCACTACTAATGTTTGACCCTTATTCATTTTAGACAAAAGCCTTATCAAACTTTTTCCTTGCGATTTCCCCGAAGTCGTTTTCCTGTTCCTCCCCTTCCTGACTTTCTCTCTCCCCTTCTCCATCACCCTCTCCAAGGTTTAGAAGTTCTTCAAAATATTCCGCCCACTTTCAATTCATTTTCTCCTCTGTTATCACATTTCTCTCTCTATCATTGATGTTATATTGCCTTGCCTTGCCTTGCCCTGCCTTGACTTTCCTTTCCTTTTCGATATTATTTTGCTAATCCAAACATTAAACACCTTCCGACTCTCAGATCCTCAGTCAGTCTATCTTCCAACTCCTTCCATATTTCTCCCTTCGCTCTCTCCATTGCTAGCTTTGCTTCATTTCTTGCTCTTACATATTCATTTCTACTTGCAACAGTTCTTCTTAACCAACTCCTCAACTTTTGGGTTTTGTTCTTTACAGCAACTCTGACATTTTCTGTCCACCACCGTGTGTGTCTCTTCCTATTTCCTCCAATTCATTCCATTCCCAGCACTTTCACCGCTTCTTCTCTAATTATTTTATCACCCTCAACTCTCCCAGTTCACTGTCTCCCCTTCCGTTTAACTCTCCGGGTTTCCCGTTAGTCTAGCCTGATAGTAAACCTTTTTCTCGTCATGTAATTCTTTAGTTTTAATTAATCTTCTTCTCCTGCTTTGGGATGGTCTTGTCTTCTTGACTTTCAGATCTGCAACTAGTAGCCCGTGATCAGCATTCAAGCTCACACCCTAAATTACCTTTATATTAATTAATTATTATTCTCTTGTCAGAACTTATGATGTAATCTATTATTGATTTTTGATCAAACTAACCAGTCGGTTGATTCCATCTATATTTTGAATATTTATGTTCTTCCCTACGATAGAAAAATTCGTTCATTTTCTTTACAATATTTCTAACACAAAAATCAATCAGTTATTCTCGCACTGAGTTTCTAGTATCTTCAGCAAATGGTCCTAGAGTATTCTCTATTCCTTCTCGCTCTCTCCCTACAGCTCCATTAAAATCTCTTATTTTACAAGCTCGTCTCCTCCACCGTATTACTGTACTTCTCATCTAGTACTTTTAAGAATTGCTCCATTTCCTCCACACTACTACTTGCTAAGAAGCATACATCTGATAAATTCGGTACTTTATTCCTTCTACATTCAGCGTACACTTCATCAATCTTTCATTTACCAATCGAGGGTCTTCAATATACTGTGTATTCAATCTTGGTTCTAATACTATGACAGCTCTGTATTTTCTTCCTTTCTCTTCTGTCCCGCAGTACACGGAGTGTAATCTCCTTTATATATCTTCCTTCATCCCTTCCCCAATGTCTTTTCTCAGTCAACCCAAGATATCAAGATAAGGATTAGTTCTTTTATCTCCTCCTCCGTATCTAGATATATTGCAATGTTTATTGTTGCTAGTCTAATTTTGTGAGTTTTCGTATCCATATTCCATTTTCGCTTCCGAGTTCGTTATTCTTTCCAGGCTGGTTGTGAAGTTTTTTTTTAGCGAAGATGTTTTACGCAATCGGGTTGCTAGGCGAATATATATATATATATATATATATTATATATATATATATATAAATATATATATACCTATATATAATATATATATATATATATAAATGATATATATATATATATATATATATATATATATATATATATTTCAGCCATTATTTATCAATCCACTGCATGATGAAGGAGTTTTCATGATACTTCCACAAATAGTGATCGCGAGCTTTCAGCTGCTAATTTGGGCCAATATACTTTACAAAATCGTCTACAAATCTTAATTTTGGTTTTCCAGTGGACGTTTCTTACTACGTGAAATCCATTTAAGAGCTGTTTTAGCCTGTTATACGGGATGCATGAAATCATCTCCTCTTAAGTGCTTGACTCTCTCAATAATGCTACTACGTACTTTCGTTTTTTGCTCTATATATGCCGAACATTTGCATTTCCTTGCTCCTTTGCGCCACCCGTTTTACAATGATTGCGTAGTTTATGTCCATATCTCACCATCGCAGGTCATAATATGTTGATCGAACACTTTCCTTCTTAGACAAATAGGGAGATTGTTTATAAACATCACATTTAGTTTACCAAATGCCTGCCAACCAAGTTTCAATATTCTTTCTATTTCTTTAATGGTGTCACCTTAAATTGAAAATCTGCCAAGGGTAAATGTAGTCTCTCTCTCTCTCTTCTATATATATATATATAGTATATATATAGTATTAATAATATATATATATAGATATATAGATATATAAATAAGATATCTATAACTATTTATATAAATATATAATATATATATATATAATATATCATCTTTCTCTCTCTCGCCCTCTAAATATATATATAAGTATAATCAATATATATATATATATATACTATATATGATAAATATAATATATATAATATAATAATATAATATAAATAATATTAATAATATATATAATATGAATGCATTGTGATTTTAGTATTTTATTGTGCTTCTTCTCTACATCGGACAAATGAAATTGGTGATATCATTTGCATGCTTCATACTTTTATAAAAGTCTTCAGAATTTTGAATTTCAGAGCTTCGCAACAAAGAATATGTGGAAGCACATTAATATTTGCAACCTTTCTTCTCACCCTTCTTTACCGTATTTGCAGACACTTTTGTTCAACCAAAATGAAATTCGTTGGGCATAAGTAATATAACAGTGGCGGATGTGGGGTGTGGGGGGTGTCCTCCTTTAGAATGAAATTGGGGAGAGGAGAAGGGGTGTCTTCCTTTACAATGAATGCTTGAGGAAAAATGTAACATACAAATATATTTGTTGCTTTTTAATGGAGAGAGAGAGAAAAAAAGAGGGAGAGAGAGAAAAAAAGAGGGAGAGAGAGAGAGAGATTTTGCTGAATATTTGAACTTCTTTAAGATAATTTTAATATATATATATATATATATATAATATAATATATATATATAGATAATACCTATAGGGTATATATATATATGAATATACTTATTTGTGCATATTCTTTTAGGAATTATTATATATATACTTATGATAATATATATAATAGTATTATAATATAAAAATATATATATATAATACTATATAATATATATAATATTAGAATATATTAGTAGCTTTTTTATTTATTTTATTCATTGGATTAATCATTAGAAATATATTCATCACAAATTTATAGTAAAGATTTTTCAAAAGTTTTAAATTTTTTCAAACCTTATATATACTCAATTTAAATTAAAATAAAAAATCTTTTGAAGTTTTTTTTTTCAATCTTAATTTTATTAAATTTTATTTATTCATTATTTCTTTCTGTCGACACGTTCTATCAATCATTTTGAGAGCATTTATATTCAGCGAAATTCTTCCTCTAGAGATGATGTTCACATCAAACTCTCGTTTGCATTTTAAGTCACAGATTTTTTTCGTCAGAGTTTCGCATTTCTTTTTCTTAAACACACAAACCAAACCACATCAACAGACATAGACATTATCAAAGAGGGGAATTCTATTTATAAAATAACTGAAAAGCCAAAAAAAAGAATATATATATATTATATATATATAATATAAATAATATATATATAGATATAAGAATATATATAATACTATATAAATATATAATATCTATAATATATATAATATATTATATTATATTTACGTATGAGAACTGTCATCCTTACCTGCTGTTAAACGTCAGTGCGGCTCGTGTTCTCTGCTGCTAAGGGGGTGCTGCTTTAATTTAAATAAATATAAATATATAGTATATATATATAATATATGATATTATAATATCATATATAATATATATATAATATATATATAGTCTATAGATAACTCTGCCTTATGTCAACCTAGAAGAAGCCACAATCCATATCAAAAACTACAATAGCTACAGGAAAAGGAATACATTGTTGAAATCCTGGTAAAATTAAGTGCAAAAAAATGATATATATAAAAAAAACATCTCAACAACTACAAAGCTACAGGGAAAAAGAATACTTTTTTGGAATCGTAAAATTTTGGTAAGGCAAATGTAAAAAAAAAAAATTGGCTGTTTTGATAGGGACAGAATAGTGGGACATAGTAAGCATATAACTATATATATTATATATATATATATAATATATATATATAATTTATATATAGTATATAATAATTAATTGTAAAGTATATAAAAAAAAATGGGGGACTCGAGCCGACAGGGGAAAACAGGGGGGAGTTCCAACCCGCTAGGGCAGGGCTGGAGAACCGCCGCGACACCCAAATACCAAAGAGCGGGTCTTCCGGAGACCCTCCCCGGGAAATAAGTCCACCCCGAGTTCCCAGGAAGGCCGAGACGACCCGACTCCTAGCCATCGGTGCGGTAACCCTGGGTATTCCTTAGTAACAACAAAACAAAATCTAATAGAAAGGCTATTTATTTTAACGAACGTATAAAAAAGGTCTCTAAATAGGCTTTCTACTCATATTTCTATAATATTACAATAATTTTTTTTCCTTTAATTTATTATTTACATTTTCCTAACTAACATTTTCAAGATGCCAAAAATTGTATTCCGTTCCCTGTAGCTATTGTATTTTGAGATGTTGTTTTTTTTTTTTTTTTTTTTACAATTCCCATAAAATTAGACCAGCATTTCAGCAATGTCTCCTGTTTCTCGTAGCTGTCTGTAAGTTTTTGAGATAGTGGATGTTGGCTCTTCTAGAGGCTGGACTAATATAGTATATGTATATATAGTATAATATATATATAATAAATATATATAATATATATAATATATATATATATATATCAGTGGCGGTAACCGCTTGGACGGTATTAAAAGGTAGGTCAAGCTATATATTATAATAAATATCTATATATATAGAATATATAAAATATAAATAATATATAATATAATATAATATATATATTAATATTATATATATATATATATTATTATATATATATATAATCTAATAATAAAAAATAATAATAATTTAAATATTATTATTATATATAAATAATAGATAATAATATTTATTATAATTATTATTATAATAATAATATAATCATGAATAATAATAATAATAAAATATAGCGAAAACATATTTTAATGATTATAATACGTACCTATTTAGGTGTATGAAGATTAAATGTTCCGTCCTTTGAATAAAATATCTAATAGTTTCATCGTATATTACTGTACTTCGTTTGTCAACAGAGAGAAACCATAGTTCTTTTTTCAATTGAATTCTACCCGCTACAAGTCATTTAACCTTTCACAACCATGCTAGTTCCAAATATATTTTTATCCGTTTTAAAACATGAGAAGGATGGCTTTCTGCACTACTGGATGTACAGATAGAGTTGCATCAACGTCCCACACGGAACACTTGATTCAAAATGCCACACAGATAATTCTTTATTTTTTAAGTACAGGTTCTGGTTGTACATTAACTCATCCACTGTTCCAAAGAACTTATAATTCATGCTCAATTTCTCTCTTCGATATGATATACGCTTCCAGTCATGATGCAAGAGATCAAGTTGAAATGTTATCTATAAATAGCAAATTGTTTCCTTATCAAGTAAGAGCAATAGAAAATATAAAATTAACAAAAAAAGCACAAAAAAAAAAATCCAGAAAAGAAATAAACCCCTGGTTTTTTTCTAAACTGAACAAAAAAAACAATTACATATGAGTAAAATATTAAAAAAAAGCTTTTCCATTCACTTTCTGTCGTAGATTCCTCTCTTATTTTGATGGCACACATTTAAACGGCTTCCGTAAAACATTACGAAAGCTTCTTCTGACCTTAGGTGAATCACAACACCACACACATCCTTACGCTTTATTGGCTGAGATATATTTAAGAGTTTTTTAGAAGGAAAGGCAAATAAAATCCACACATGATATCAAAACATGATTATATATGCAGAGTAAGAAAATGAAAGAAAATTCTAAAAGAGTATATTTTAAACCCTTTGCCAATGCAATTGCATCATAATCATTATGCCATTCTTTGAAAATGGCATCGAAACCTTCAATGAGTATTTCATAAGATTCTTTAAAGACACTAACAGCACGTTCTTTAAAATTTCAACGAGTGTCTGAACGTGCAATTGGCTTTTAAAAATTCCCTTTTGATTTTGATTTCTGATAGGTTTCTTGCAGTAACACCATTCGTTTGGGAGACTTGCTAAAAAATGAATGAAAACAATTTAGATTAACAGAAAAGCGCTTTACTTCAGGTAGTTTTGTTCCATTTAATAAAATCAAATGCAGTCTGTGAGCATAACAGTGAGTGACAAAAGGCCAATGGATTACTTGCTTTATTCTGGTTTAACATCCGAAATATCGACCTGCCATAACTGAGGCTTGCCATCGAGTCTGAACCAATCATTTGATGTGCATTTTAAAAACTGTCAAGAATCTCAATTACCCTGCATTTGTATAAATAATGCCCCTCTAGTCTGAATACGGGAAACAACAAACGAAACGAATCTTCCTGTATATTGCAATTTTGGTCTCTGTAAGGAATAGTTACAGAAAATTATTATTTATTATATTATTGATATATCTATCGTTTCATCCACTTGAATGAAAAAGAAAAAGACTTCATTAATTTCTTCTCTAATGTGGTCATCTATAACTTTGCTCACGCATGAAATTAGATCATTTTGAATCCATGGTGAAGTTCCTTGAAAAGATTTTGAGCGAAGAACAAATTCCTTAAACCGACTATCGTATTTCTGTAGTAGTAAAAAAAAGTTCAATGTAGTTAGTTGCCTTTATTCAAAGAAGACGAACTTTCATCATGTCCTCTGAAAGGTAGATTTTGCTTAGCAAGAAAAATAGCAGAATTAATTAATCTCTACTATTTTTCGATTTTCGGAGACTTCTTCATTGTTTCTTTGTGTATAATATGAGAGTGACTCAAAGCCTGATCTGTTATATTTCCCAATTAGACTTAATTTTAAAGTATACTCCAAATGATTCTTTGAGGACTCTTGTTTCTTACATGCTTTACCTAAATTTTTTATATCAAAATAACCCACTTTGCCCCACACATCGTTCTTACATGAATTGTTAATAAATAGGCATGGACAACAATAAAGTTTGTCTTATCGGATAACCCGTAAGCCAATGCATTTTTGTAAACCAATCAAAAGGAAAACTTAGCAGAACATTATTGACTTTGTATGTTATTTGGAAATTAAGAAATGCAGGGCTACCAGATTTTTTTAAAATTAAGCTTTTAAAGCTATCTTTTTTAATATAAAATCCATGCTTAACTTCCATTGTGCCCTATTTCAATTATTTTAATTTTATAAAGGTAAATATCACGTAAGTAATGCAAGGATTTCAAACTAAAAACCTGCTAATACCATGCGTTTTGGCACTGCATTGCCAGACGTAAGGGAATATATACGGTATATATATATATATATATATATATATATATATTATATATATAGATAATATATATATAAATATATATATATACTATATATATATATAAATATATATATATTATATATATACTTATATATTTATAAATGTATAGGTATCGGTATCGGTATCGGTAGTATCGGCATTTTGATGGCTTAATCCGGTATCGGGTATCGGTTATAAAATGGCGATTACTTAGCCGATACTTCTTACTTTTTAGGTGAAAAATTTATGGAAGGAAGCTTTTAGATTCAATAATTTACCTATTTGGACAGCAATTATTATAATTTATACAGATTTATCTACTTTTTTAGTTGATCAATAGTACTTTTTTTTGTACGCAATTTCGTGAGTGTGTGTGAGTGGCGAGTGTTTTTTAAACCTTTTCTGATTGATTCATATTTAGAAATTTCGCCTGTAAACTAGGGTTTTACGTTCGTTCAAAAATTTAGCGTTTTAGCGTATACACGGGGAATGAATTTTCCTCATTTCCTCCTTTGGGTTTTTGTTCTATTGGTTTTCCTCCTGGTTTTTTTTTTGTTTTTTGTTTTTTTTGTGCGTGTGCGTGTGCGTGCGTGTGCGTGTAAGATAGCAGATTTGCACAGGCATGGCAAAATTTCTTTTGACTATACCAAACATCAATTGGCTTGCCAACTTCTAACTTTCATCCATGGAATACTACACCTCTTCTAAACTCTAAACCTAAATTTATGCTCATGTCTTGAGACCCAGAATGGCTAAGAATTCATCCCCTTCCAACTCAGGGTTAATTGTATCCAACATATAACTTATTTTATGAAATTTCCGTCTGAAGGGATGGAGCTATGTTAGCCTATGGGTAAATATAAACAATTCCTATAACACGTCTCGAGAATCCCTCGAATCTCTAACTTCGATGTTCTGTGGCTTAAAATCTTTCTTTCCTTCTACTACAATATTCTTATGCTTCTTTCTGCTGCTTTTCTCCTAACAGAACAGATTTTTGCATGCCTTTTTTGATTACCTTACTACTTCTCACGAGAACTGTTATATCTTCTCATCAAATACTGGAGTTCCTCTATTTAGGGATTTCCAATGTACACAACACTTGAATTGATTGGTTCTTTCTCGTACTGATTTATGGTCGGAGGAAGCCGAATGCATTCAGTATTCTCAAACGCATCTGAGCAAGCTAATTAAAATAACCTACACAAAATTCCGCGAGATCCTTCCCCAACCGATTCTTGAACCACCACTTGACTATGTTTCACCACTAGTCCTTCTCTCTATAAATACACCACCTTTCCTCCGATCGGTAAATCTGACCACAACCTGTATATCACTTAATTTTAATAGCTTTCTCTCCAACAGTCTCCCAGTCCGCCCCTTTGCGGTTTTTGCTGGCACCGTTTGATTCGGGGCTGCATTTGGCGGGGGGGCATGCGTTGCTTCTACGCTAACTATAATTGGATTTACTGCTTACTACTACTTAAGACGCTTCAGATTCTGCCGCTAAAGTGGGAACCGTAATTGTTAATGGGAGGAGCAGGTTCATGCCTTCTTGGACTAAATCTTTTTCTCCTCAAAATCCATGGTTGAATCCTGCTTGTTCCCTGGCCATTCAGGCTAGAGCACAATGCTTATCGGGTGTGGGAAAATTCTCGTTCCTCCTATCACTCTTGCCAATTTCATTCAGCTAGAAATTCTTTGCAGGATACTCTTCGACGACAAAGCGCGACTTTCATTAAACGAAAGTGCGCTGACCTCCTTTGTTCTCCTACTGACAAATCTTTCTGGCCTCTTTGCCAAAAACATCTCTAACAACTTCTGTTAAATCATCCTGTTCTCCTCTATTCGCTCTGATGATTCTTTTGTTAATACTCCAACTGAAAAGGGCCAATCATCTCTTTGATATACGCTATTTTCCTTCTAATTTTCAACCCTGGACGATTCTGGTATTTCTCTTCCTCCTCCTTCTCCTCTCAGGTGTCCTATGCCTTTACCCTGTCATTTTCCCATGATCGGGGTGGGCATGAAGCCCTTCAGGAAAATCTAATTGAACGTAAGAGGAAGCGCGGTGGCCCGGGGGATGGAATTCCCTTCTCCCGAGGTTTTTGAGAAGTTGTGTGCTTCCCCGTGCTGACCCCACCCCTGTTCAACTATATCCCTCCTATGCCTCAATACTAGCACTTTCCCTCAGTGTTGTGAGCACGCACATGTCCAACCTATGGAAAAAGTGATGCCGCTCTGATCTTCTAACTATCGCGCCTATAAGCTCTAACCTTGTATTCTATCTAGCATCTTTGAAACCCTTCTCAACTCTCACTTCTTAATCATCTGGAATCTCTTTCCCTTCTTGTTTCCGGCATTACCAGGTAACGGTTTCGGTGCTCGACGATCTTGACTGGCGTATAATTTTCTATTTACAGATTTTATGGTTTTCCGCCATGAGGAAAACTAACGGAAGACCTTGTGTGGTGGCGCTTGGGCATATCCCAAGCAAATTTGACGGTTGAGCATTCTATTGGCATCGCAGTCAATGCCTCCCAAGCCTCCCCTCCTTTATGGTTTTCCTTTACCTTCTCCCTTTGCTACTTTTTGTCGAGTTTCTTTCAAATCGCTCAATGTTGGCTGCGTTTGATGGGGCGACTTCTTCATT
Source organism: Trachelipus rathkii (assembly GCA_015478945.1). Taxonomy (NCBI): domain Eukaryota; kingdom Metazoa; phylum Arthropoda; class Malacostraca; order Isopoda; family Trachelipodidae; genus Trachelipus; species Trachelipus rathkii. Next base: position 21,533 of record JABUQX010040535.1, read on the forward strand.
TTATCTGTCAATAGTGTGTTCCTGCAGGGCTTCCTGTTTAACACTCCTCCTATTTGCCAACTGTATATCAATCAAATGATCTATCTCACCCTGACACATCATAACTCTATCCACTCAATAGATCGCATGATATGACCCTTCATGTCTTCCATACATACCAATTCTAGCTCCCTCTTATTCTTCAAGATTAGCACTAAATTTCGTCTTTAGATCTTTACCCGTTCCTTACTACGCTGATCCTGGATAGAATTTTCAGGTGGGGTCGTCCCAACCTTGTGAAATTTAACTCTTAAAAACCAACTTCTACAAATTTCTCTCTCTTCTCTCCTCTCCTCTCTCTCCTCTCTCTCTCTCGTCTTTCTCTCTCTCTCTCTCTCTTCCTCTCTCTCCTCTTCTCTCTCTCTCTCTCTCTCTCTCTCTCCTCTCTCTCCTCTGCTCTCTCTCTCTCTCTCTCATCATCTCTCTCTCTTCTCTCTCTCTCTCTCTCACTAAGACACTTAACTTTTCTATCTCTTTCGACGGTTCTCTCGTTCTCTCCTGTTGACAATATAAACATCCTTGGCCTTAACATAAACAAAAAAAATTGTATTGAAAACCTCAATTCACAGTGGTTGCTAGGGGCGGCCTCAAAGAACTGGAGTTCTGTTTAGACTGCCGAGACTTTTTTCCTGCTTTCTCAGTTACTTGCCAACACTAATACGAAGGGTCTCATTCCGCCCTAATGTTATGCGGAGTACTGCTCTCAATGCTGTGAGGACGGGGCTCAGGTTTCATACGTCTTTTGGATAGGGTCGAGTCAAACGCCAAAAGACTTATAAACTGTCCTGTATTCTAGTTCACTTGACCTTTATATTTGCGGCGCGACGATGTTGGTGCTTTATCCCGTTTCTATAGGTACTATAGAGGCAAGTGCTCGAGGGGGAACCTTTCACTCGCGTACCACCACCTTTACGACGCCCTCGTAGCACAAGGGGGGTGCTGTGTCGGCACATGAGTTTTGTGTTCGCTGCTGTGCTTCTTCTTCTCCTGCCACCTCGTGTTCTGTGGAATTTCTTCCATCATCTGGGTTCCTACTCCAATTTAATTCCTTCACCTTAAAGCCTGCTCTGTGCTCATCTGCCGTAATTGCGTTAGGATGCATTTGTTTTGAGGCGTTCAAGCACCACTTCCTTGAATAGGGTTCTGCCGTGAGCGGGTGGTGACAACTGTAAAGAAAAAAAAAGGTTCTAATAAGAAATTCCTTAGGCTAGCTGAAAACCCCACAAGAATGGCACCTCAGACGGTGGAACAAATACCCTCCTTTATTATATAGCATAACCGAGGAGCTTGCTCGCCTGCACCAGAAAAAAAAAAAAAAAAAAAAAACAAAAGGATTCAGAGAAGTGGAAGCCGCTCTTACCTGCAACCCCTTGCAACAGCCCACTGATAGTGACGATGGGGCTTTTCAGCAAATAGACCTACTGAAGATGAGTATTTTGGATATGTTAGACTTTGCTAAGTTCATGGCCGAAATTGCATTGACATCTCATTCACCCTCAAAGGAATCACACCAGGGAAACCTCATCGTAAAAACTGAAAAGACAGTCATCAAGGGAGCAAAGATAATTCAAATTTGCATCTGTGAAAGAGGAGATGAGGCTCTACCGAAAATGGAGATGCTGCCTACAGAGAGAATACTTTCATTGCTTGGCGAGGGTGCATGTAATGGGCCAAGGCTTTTCATTATTACTCAGTGCTTGCCAGGCCAAATAATTATCAGCAACTCCTTCATCAGTCGAGAGAGGGTATTTATAGTGTAGGTAGGTAGGAATTGTAAACACGAACAAAAAGGGAAAAGGTCTCTACAGCCAGATACTAGTGAAAGCTTAATGGTTTTCGCATCACAATTGTTGAATTTGAGTAATTGCAATGATATCTATTCTTAAAGGAGTATTTTTTTATTATGTCATGTTTGAAGTAATAGCGTTTTTGTATTTTATCTTTTCAGCATCTGATTAATTGAGGTCTCTTCATTCATTATTTTTATTCTTATATTGTAGCTAGTTAAAAATCTTCTTTTTAAATTGTAATCATGTTTAAAAAACATAAAAGCTAGTAGCTAAAACTTTTGTTAATACGTTTACTGGGAAACATGAAATGGAATGTTTTTGTAAATAATAGCAAACATAAAAAAAAGGTATTATATTATATATTGCCAATTATTATTTCCTTAAGACTTTATAAAAATACTGATTACTCACCGAGTCCTTCCTCAATTGTTGCTTAAACAGGTAGTTATACCTAGGCGGTTAGGTCTAAGGTAGCGGCGGTGTTCCTCGTTCCATGTTCAATCCCACTTATGATGACAGAGTTTGCTAAATTAAGTTTATGCTATAGGGATAATGAACTCAGCTTTGATTAGTCCACGTCTTGGATCACTTCCATGATTCTAGTTTCGGAAATTTTCCTTTCCGGTTTGTAGAGGCGGTTTCCATAGAGTTTTCTTGGAATTCGTCGTTAGCGAATGCCATGCATGATCACCAAGAATTTCATAAACTGGGGCTCTAACAAAAAACGGATAGATTGAAGCAGAGGATTTATTAGATCTACTAGGCAAATATTAACGTTATTGTTGCTCCGATAATTGTCAAAATAATAAAAGGCTTTACATCGTTAACGCCTTTTTCAAAACCTTTTTTGTCAGATTTATTGCTAACTCGTCCTCCATGTCACTTCCTTAAATTCGGAATGTGAAAGCATTATTAAAGACTTTTATAGAGCGTAAAAAATCTCAAAAAAAAAATAAAAATATCATTTTTTTTTTGTCTTAAATAATAAACTATTCGAAAATAAATTTTATCATTACACCTCCTACATTACTACGTATAATACTGGCAATTATATATATACGCACGCTCACAGATGTATATTATTTAATACTCGTCAGCATATTGTAAAAAATAAAATGGATTTTATATTATTCCAAACACAAAATAAATAAAAGAGAGAAAATAAAGGTATATTTAATAAAATATCGAGAGGGCTATTAAACATCCATAATACCTGCTATCAAAAAATGTAAACGTGGATGGTGGACTGTATCGTGGAGCAATTCGTCGAGTGGGATTTGTACGAGGAGCCATGTACTCTTTCTCATATCGATGAATCAGGTTCTAGCTAGCACCAACCCAATGAGGAAAAAAAAAAATATTTCAATTTGAAAATATTATTGAAGCTATATTAATAAATAATAAAATATATATATATAATATCTGCAAACACTAGTAATCTTTAATATACTTATTGGATCCTAATATTTAGTATTAACTCAAATTATTTACAATGAAATTCGATTTCGATATTAGTTAATTATAAAATATACTTTAGTTTTTATTATCTAATAATTATTTTAATATTTTAAGGGGTATCAACGATGTTTTATTATTTTATGGTTACTATATAATATGACATTAATTATATATATAATTAATATAATTTAATTATTCATTTAGATAAATTCTATATAATAAATGTAATAAATTAAAATATACCAATATCTCACATACTCTCTAGATAAGAATATATAAGATGATGCGCCTTTTTAAAAAGATGAATACTTCCTCCAACGCAGTTTGAGATGAACATATGCTGCTTTCACTTCAAGAAAAATGGCGACTACAATCCACTGGATTGTGGTGGCTATTGTGTTTTTAACACGGTTATCTCTCGTACCATCGAACACGTACTGGGAGCTTTCCCAGCTATTCGAGTGAATATTCATAGTATATTACATAAAAGAAATACTAATCACCATGCAAATATAAAAAAAATTGTCTTTTAATTGGCTGACTAAAGGAGGCAAAAAAACACAAACTACAAATCTATGTGGTTCATTAGACGTGACTCAATACAAAGGAGGGAAGTACCGGATCACTCCTTCGACTTGTGTGAGAATCTCCCCGCACTGTGCTGCAGGAGAAGGTAACTTGATTTGAGCAACCAGGGATTGATATCTGCTCCTACCCTTCTATTCAGATTACTTTTTAAACGCTAGTGCCATTTATAATAATTCAATGAATTGTATTGTCATGTCACCAATTCCTGATGAATAAGTCAGTTGTGTGGCCATTATGTCGTAAGGCACATTTGCATGAGATACGATATTTTAATCTACGTATAAATAAATGCCCATTATTCTGAAAAAACCCGTTTAATCCATCAAAAAAATGAAAACGGAAATATTTTTTAATATTTCCGAGAAAGAAATTTTTTAAAATGTGCTTATTAAACGTTCTTTCTATAATCTATCTGTTTAAATATTCCTTTAAAAACATTTTTTCCCACCGATATGGAAGGAACGGTTGCCGGGCAATCCAGTTGGCAGTTCACTTCCAGAAGCAGCTTCATTATTGTTTTTCTCTCTCTTTCATCGAAATTTGCTGTAAGCGATAGAGTTCGACTGTCTATTTTTTCTCTGTTTCGGTGCTCGCTTCTCAATGTTTCTATCGATGTTTCTTTATATACAACGTTATTTATCTACGAAGTGTTTTCTTTCGTAAATTTTAGATAGAAAAAGCAATAAAAAATTATATAAACAAAAAAAACACAATCTAATAAAAGCTTATCGAACAAAACTTCAAAAAATGGATAATAAAAAGTTAAAATATTATTATATTTGGATTATTTATTTATTATATTTTGGTTATTTAGCTCTAAATCTAGCTAATTAATTAATTATTTATTTTATATTATATTTATATATTTTGAAAATTAAAAATACCAAAGAAGTCTTGATTAACTAAACTCCAAAATATTATTATCTTATTATTATGTATATCATAAAAAATTTTATATAGAGGTTAAGGAAAAATAAATTTTTGAAACTCAATGACTAATTTGAGCATATTTCGGAAAATTGATTAATGTGCTCGGAGATTCTTGTATTTTGAGAGAGTAAGTTACTGATGTAAAGAGTTCCTTCTTTACTCGCCAACTGTAGGCTCCAGAGCGTGAAAGAAATTACCCTAACTACAAAATCATAACAAGACGAACATTAAAGCGGACAACCGAGGGAAGAATACCACAATTAATGTTATTTTTATAATAATGTAATCTTCCGATAGAATGGAGGTTCTACATCTCCCATCTGTCCTGCCTCGTATCTTCCTTCCCTCAGTTGTCTTACTGTGGTTTTGAATTTTTATTATATATATATATATATATATTATATATATATATATATATATATATATATATATATATATATATATATATTATAGTAACAGATAAAATATGGTCCACAGGACTCTAAATAGAATTGCGTATAAATTCGCAATAATTTTATCGTTGCATAAATCAAATAAGTAATAAATAACGATTTCATCCTCTTCCGAGTCAGTCGATCCGTTGAGAACTTCATTATTGTTTTTAAAAATTAACGACGAAGATGCGTCTCCATTTGTCCTATTAGAAATATATTGAAAAACCACGTTTTGGGAATGAGAGTTTCTTTCAAGACCGTACTTTAAAATAACGATAGTTTTATACATAAAAGGATATTCAGCAAAAAAGTTCTCTTTGGTTAGGAGTTGAGCATCCCTCCGAAAAATTATTCTTTTGCCGGTTAATGAAAAAAAATCGTTGCGTTCGCATGTTTCTTCTACTTTGACTGAGCGTAGTGCAATAAAATGGACATCTGAATCTTGGCAGTATCTCGATTTCGAAAAATATAAGGTTGAGTTTTGCGTATGATTGAAGAAAAAGTAATCGTTCAAATGTCGTAAAACGACGCAGTATACATCTTTTGCGAGAATATCGCTATCCCAATTTCGGTTAGACTCAGTAGCTCGCGATAGATAAAAAGCGAGAGCCAAAACGAGCGGCATGAATGCCATCTTTTCGCCTCTGGATTACGCAAAATCTGAGCTGAAATTGGTTCGCGACCGGATTATATTTAAAGGTGTTAACGTTAAATATAATTTTTATTTTATGATTTCCACGATAAAAAGCGTTAAAAAATTAATTAAATTTCTTTTCACCGAGTAACGCGATTAATAATTCTTTTTATTTGTGAAAACTGAAGAAAGCTAACAGATATTTTTGAATTAATTTTTTATTTTAATTCATTTTATCGACAGAAAGGGGAAAAATCCTTTGAAATGCAGTTCGAAGGGGATTAATGTTAACATATTTTTATTTCTCGGATTATCTTCTACAATAATACCCTGATTTTAAACCTCCCATTTTTTTCTACCCCATAGTTTACCTTCTTCGGCGAGAGGAAAAATCTCGTTCGTTTACAAAGAACTCCAAGGGTGCGACGAATATTTCTAATCTGGCGTAGTTTTAATTCCGAAAAAAAAACCGTCAATTTTTAGTATATTTATTAATAAATATATATAAAACAAAATTTGTATTCTTTTGTGTCAAAAAAAAACTAACAATATGATAAAATATCGAAGGGGTTAAAGAAATAAAAAATGTGTATATTTACTAAGAATGCGAATAAAAACGTTATCTTGATACATTTATTACTAGCCTTTTAGTTGACATGAAAAATATATTTATATTCCTTTCTCGTTGTAAGGAGAAATGAAAACTTTTGACGATAAAAATATTATTGTTAATATCCGTTGAAATAAAAAAATAATCTTAGGCTAGTTACGAGAGGAGTCGCGGAATTTCAAGAAACCCACCGTACTCAATCGTTCTCTCCTCTCTTGGCGGCGAAGTTTACAATTGGGAAATCCACAGCTGTCCTCGTTGCACGTGTCCAAGTGAAGACGAAGCACGTGACCGTAGATATTTTTTAAAGCGCAATTGTGTTTCGCGCTTAAAACGTGATCAAGGACACATTTAAACATGCGGCATAAAGATTTGTGGTCCTTCCTGCAGGACAACGCGTGTCCAAATTCTAGTAAAAAATATTTTAGTTGTTTTCTCTTTAACATTTCTAAAAGAACTTCGGATACATCCTTCGCGGTATCGTGGCACAAAGAGCCATTAAATTTCTGAAGTTCTAAATCGAGCAATTTACTCATGTTAGCTATAACCATGCGCTGTTCATCAGACCATTTCACGCCTAACGGGCGAGGTAAAATTCGGTTGTGATCGTGTTCGCCATCATCATCATTGTTGACTCCGCTCTTGGGCCCGATAATAAGACCCAAAGAGGGACGGGACCTCATCGCTCTTGAATAAGAAACTGGAAATTCTGAAACGTTCGTTTTTACCACAGAGCTACCTTTATCGACCTTTCCCTCTGAGGAGCGGTGTTCGGTTGAAAACGTATTATCATTATTCGCCAGCGTCGGAATGGGTCGATTATTCTTATCGCAATCACCACCACCGACATCGTCGATTCTTCTTCTCTTCGCATCGACCATGATATCTGAGCGGACCCATATTCTGCCGCAGCCAGAACCCCTATATCCAGAGACGGCCGGTTTCATCGTAGCGTGGCTGGACTTTTCAAAATCCAGAGAAATATAAATCGGCTCCTTAGAGGGTGGGAGAGAATGAACGTAGCTGTTCTAGTCAGCGTACGATACGAGATGAGAGGAATGTGGTTAGCTTATTATCGGTTAACAGGTCGTTTATATACGAGATTCCGATAATAAAAGAAAACATTAAATATTATATAATAGATGCTTCTTCGAAACTGAGAAATAAATAAAATATTTTGTTTGCAAATATAAATAAAAAAAAATAAGTATTAATTGGTATATTATATATTTTTAAGAGAATTAAATAATTTTTTATTTCAGAGTCCCTAAATCAAGTTTTCCTCATTAAAAGTATTTTCAAGAGATGTGAGAAAAATTAAAAAAAATAAATTAACCTTACGACTATATAGTTCGCACTCGAAGCGTTCAACTATATGACTGTCATTATCGGTGAGTTTTGTCAGATACAGTTTAAGCTATGGACTAACAGTGCTTCGCGCTAAGACTTTTTTAGGGTAACTATGTAAACGATTTCGTGATGGCCGGTTATAATGTACGTTTCAAAGGAAACTGATCATTGCCGAAGGTCTATAGAGTTCAATAATCAAAAGCTCCCAAATGAAGAATAATTCACATATATTATTATTATTACAGGTATCGTAAATTATTTTTTATTTTTGGTAATTTTACACAAATAATACTTATGTCGAACTATACGACCTTCGACTTATAATCAGTTCCCGGTGTGAAACGCTTACTGTTTTACGGTCATCGTAAAATTTGTAACATTGAAAAAAATTTTATTAATTTTATTTTTTAGGTTATATTTTCGCAGATTCGAGGGATGAGAAAATAAATTTCTCACTAGTATATAGTTTTAATTTTCACAAAATATATATTAATATATATAATTATATATATATATATTATACTGTATATATATATTAATAATATATATATATAATATATATATAATATTATAATATATATATATATATATAATATATATATATATTAATTAATATAATATAAATTTATATATATATATATATATTATATTATATATATTATATAATATATATATATATATATATTATAATATATTTTGGTAAAAACTAAATAGCTAAAAGAAGTCTTATATTATTTTACATAGTATATCCAAAATAAGACGTTATGGAATAATTCTTATAATATATGCATCGTACTAAGTACGTTTGAATTTCTTTATTGGATTTCGAGGAAAACCTCTCGTAAAGGTAATTTAGGTAAACGCCGACAAAAATCTTATATTTAGACTCTCCAGGGTCGGACTCCTTCTTTCGGCTAAACGATGCGAACATATTCCGGTCTCCCATAAAAAAGTTAGCGTGTGATAGTGCAGTTTAATCTCTCGTGAGTCATGCTCTTAGGAATAAAATATAGAGGTAGCGTCGAAGACCAATTTGCCTCTTTTTTGGGAGTGTACTATGAGACGAACGTAACTACGTCTCCAAACGCTCATCAGATGACTTAGCCTTGTACCAAGGTGCAGAGTTATTCCCCGACTTTCATTTATTGATTATCGATTAATCGTAAAATACTCGGTAGGCCTTCGGCGAATCTGGCAGAAGGCATCTCTTACGAGAAAAATCTGTAAAAAGTATACGGGAGGCGAGCTCATTCTTTTCCGCTAATCGGTGACGCAGATCCGATATTCGGCGAAATAGTTTTTATGATCCGTATATAGAACTAACGAATAGATTCATTTTGAATAAAGGGTATATTAATATGCTGATTTGTGTTTCTCCTGTTGTACGTGATTTAAAACATTTCCCTCGCTGTTTGGATCCTCTCATTTTTGCTACACTAAGCTTTGGTTCGTTTGCTATCGTCCTGCTGACGATATAGTTAATTATCCATATCGTTCGAGCGATATTTCTATATAAATTTTTAAGATACCGAGGAGAATTCGCTACGCCGAAAGCGTTGATTGCATGTGACGTTAGATTACATGACAAGACCGGAGGCGGCTGGCACAGGTCATTGGACAAAGTAGCGCCAGCTCATAATGACATGTGAGACCTTATTGTACTTGCCAGATCCACTTCTTCGGTGTTATATCTGAACACAATTAAAACTCGAGTTTTCCTTTCACCAAATAATCTCTATCTTATCTAGTATGGATATGAGTGGATAAATAAGGGAATGTCTGAGTGGTTATTAGTGAGTTGAATGGCGGAAGAGGTAAGTAAACGATTTTCGGAATGTGAAATTAAATCTATTGATATTGATCCGAATTATCACTAACCAATATTTTATCATTAATCTAGTGTTCATTTAATTCGGATACGCGGTATATCGGTATAGGGGTCATGCGTTGGTATTCATATAGAATGCTTTGTATTCTTGGTATTTCCGCGTTTTCAAAGTTTCCGTTTTTCTCTACTGGAAACTGTGTGCGGAGATGTTTGCAAAATTTCTAAGCTTTCTTCGGAAAACGATTGACTTGCATCTACAACCCGTCTCACGTATTCGTAAATCTCGTAGTATGAATAGGTGTCGGAACGAACATACGTTTCAGATCGTTTACTGTTGTCGTCTCATGTTTTCGGATGGATGGATATGTGTTTATTTTGATGATCTGGATTATTATTCAGTTCAATACATATCGAGTATTTAAGATGAGATTTCTTCACCATCGTTTTAAAATGCTATTTATTATTTATATTTTTAGGATGTTCTGGTGAGAAATCTGATATTTACTAACTGTGCTGGCCTTTTTACACGTTTGAGTCTTCTCTGGATAATTAGGTCAAATTGCACGAGCGAGTCTAGCTGCTGTCTGCCTTCGGCGTGGACTGCTGCTGCTGCTGGCTAAAAGCTATGACTGCTGCGTGCCTTTGCTGACTGCTAGGTCCTGCTTGCTGGGCGTCGCTTCTTCGATTCTTTGAAAAAACAGTGTTGTACTCTCATGCTAGGTTTTGCTGAGTAGTTGCTGTCTAGTGCTGTCTGATGCTGATGACTTTGCTAGGTGTACGTTATTCTTCATTTAGTGATAAATAAAGGTGACTTATCTTGATTTGGCGGTAGTTTGTTGTGTGCTGCTCTGCATGTCTTGCTGCTGCATGCTTCTGGGCGCATATCTCGATCGATGAAAATAAAAGTGTGACTACTCTGGTCGGTTGCTTAGTTTGTTGACTGTCTTGCTTGCTGATGCTGATTGCTGACTTGGGTACGTATCTTCATACGTCTTGAAATAACTTGGTGACTCTTCTGGTCGTGTATGTTGTATTTGTTGATTAGCTAATGCATAAGACATGCTGCCTGCTTCTGCTGCCTTGTTCATGCTGCCTAGCTGCTGTGGAGAGTGTATTCGCTAAAACACAGCTTGCGGATCTTGTTCAGCCCTCGTGGAAAGAAGTGAACTTAAGGCTAAAGGAGTATGCTGCTGACCTGCTTGCCCTGTCCTGCTGGACTGCTCTGCTGCTGCGCTGCTGCTGCTGCTGACTGCTTGCTGACTTGCGCTGCTGGGAGAGGTGAAGTACATTCGCTAACAGCAGCTGTCTGTCTTTCACCCTCGTGATATAAAAAGAGACTACGTTTAAAAGGTTCTGCCTTGAGCTGCTGCCTGCGGCTGCTGCTGCTGCTGCCTGCTTGGGCGCTGTCTTCAGGAACCAAAAAATTAGTCGACCCAGCTGCTGTCTCGATGCTAGGAGATAGATATCATGGCAACAAAAAATTCGCTGCCAGTTATGCTGCCTTTCATTGACTTAGCTGTCTGCTGCATGGTCTAGGTGCTGCTGCTTGGTATGGCTGCTGCTGCTAGTTATGCATGCTGCTTGACTGGATAAATTGTATATGGATAACTAAGTGCAGCTGCCGGTCTTTCAGCCTCTGGAAAAAAAGAGAATCGGTAAAAGGCTGTTGCTGTGCATGCTGCTGCTGCTGTTAGATGTACTGCTGCTTAGTTATTGCTGCTGTCCTGCATGAGTAGAATGTATTGTATATAGGTTATCAGCAGCTGTCAAGGTCTTATTTCATCCTATTCGTGATAAGAATATAAAGAGAATCATTTAAAGGTTGCTGCTGACTGCCTGCTGCTGCTTAGCTGCTCGCTGCTGCTGTCTGATGCTGCTGTATCTACTGTCATGTCTGCTGCTGCTGCTGCTGCTGCTGCTGCGTGCTGGCTGCTGCTGCTGACTTGAGAGTTATATTGTAGGTAACTTTTAATAAATTCGGTTCCTTATAATGAGGAAACAAATCCGTAGTTGACAATGATTTTTGACGTAAAGTATTACGTACTATAAATAATCTCTCAATAGGATAAGCTAGTCACCATAAATCTTAGATAAAAGGAGTACAGTTAGAACTTATTTTGTGTCTAGTATGTAGGTGTAATTCTGAAACAACATTATGCTGATTTGTAGACGGTCGTCATGATAGATGATATTCAAAAAACTTTTGAGTGATATTAGGGTCTTTTTCACTCGTGAAGTAGTATTGTTGTTTGCCGTTTTCCTAGCATATTCTGTAAATTAAAACTGTAGTTTCGAATGCTGTTGCTGCTAAGTTCTTGCAAACACCCTCCACGGTAACTGATGATGTAGATTCGTAATGTTAATTTGCTTTCTGTGCCAAAGACAAGCGATAATATTGGTGTTCTTGTTGCTTCCGCACGCGTGCTTCGTCGAACAAACTGGGGAGAGCGGGATTTTCTTTAGGCTGCTTTCGCGGAAAAAGATGTAAATCCTTATCAAAAATTGTAGTTTTTTCAATCTCCTTTAATCCTTCGTTTTCCCACAATGGACTCAATTCCTTTCGATGTATTCTCAAATCCAATCCAGCGTCTGAAATATTATTTATATTATTATTATCATTATTTTCATATGATAAATGATGAAAATATTTTAATTTTTTCTAGCTCTAAAAAAAATATAAAATGATGTTTTTTCAAGCAAAGTTTCGAAACGGAAATTTATATTTCATGAACATAAATTATGTTTCTACTTTTATTTAAAAAAAACTAACATCTGCCTTTAGAATTTTGCGCATTCCAATCGATAGGTCTGTCCACTACGACGTCTTCGATTTCCGTCTCATCTATTGTTTCTGAAACTGAGGCTGCTGCTACTGCTGGTGATGGCGATGGCGATGGCGGTGGCGGTAGTGGTGGCGATGGCGATGGCGATGGCGGTGGCGGTAGTGGTGGCGATGGCGATGGCTCTTTCGAAACGGCAGTTCGGTAGTGGCAGGGATTTGGTGCGGAGTCAATTTTATTTCGACGGCTAAATTCAGGATGGCAATTACCTGCTAGAAGAAAATAAATAAATTTTCCTCCTAAAATAAATAAATAAAAATTTCCATTTTTTCAAAATAAAATGAGACAGAAGTGAACATATATAATTAAATTTTACTTACCGGATTCGCCCTGACGATGAAGAAGATATCCATTTCTTTTCTTGAAAGGGAGTGGCGGTGGAAGATAAATTCTTTTCTTTAATGGGAGGATGATCTTTTCTTTTTTTTCTTCGAGAATATTGCTAGATTCGAGTTGACAGGATTTTTCTTTTTTTCTTCCTTTTGATCGACCTTTCCTTTGCCGTTTTTTAGAATTTTTAACCGATTTTCCCGAAGTTGCGACCACATCTTCCATAAGCTCGAAACTATTTTTTTCTTTACGATTCCTGTTTTTCGCCATATTTTCAACACTGGAGGAATAGGAAGAAGACGCTTCGAAGCTAGATTTAAATTAGTAGTAATAGTAGTATATATATATATATATATATATATATATAATATATAGTAATATATTATATATATATATAATATATACTATTATAAATTGGTATTTCAATTGGTTTTAACGGTATCAACGAAATATACAATTATATATATAGTGGGTATTCAGTGGTTGAAGGTATCACCAACTTCCATTAAACACCCATACATTTATCCTAACTACAACTACCCCTAATGCGCATACGATCAAATGCTCGAAAATAGTTGTAGCTAGCTAAATGAAAAGGGGGGTCAATAAATTTATTACAGTACGCTGAAAGTGAAGCCACGTTCACCTGTTTAGTGTGACTGTAATAAATAAATAAAAAAAATATATATAGTAAACTGTTGTATTATATACAAATTTTAAACTCTATTGAAAGGATAAGAAAAGGATCGATTTCATAAATGACCTTTGAGATATTGTATATATAAAAAATGAGTTTTGTCAGATCGCTAAATATGAAATAATAAAAAAGGAAATAATTAGAGAAAGACTTTTGGTGAAAATAATAACACATCACAAATGTGTCGGGTCTATGTAATTTCACTTGTTAGTTTTTGCAATTGATGATTAATGAAATTAATCATATGATTACAGCAACTATTTTGATGTACAATTGATTAAAATAGCTACAATAAAAATTGTAGTTCATGAAATCAATTTTTAATGTTAAAAAAAAAAAACATTATTAATGTTAAATTGTTTATATGAATCATATATTCTGTGTATTAAATTCAGACAACAATAACATACATAGCAGACAAATATAATAAAACACCTGAGATGATTTGTCTAATTTACCATTTAATTCCCATCTGAAGGACAAGAATTGTCCAAATTTTAATGGCATTTATTATAAAGGTTGACAGATTTCAACGCTGACTAAAGTCAACTCAACAAGCGATTCTGACAGCATTGAACCAAGGGAGGAGGTTTAACAAAGAACTGGCGCTAAAACCAGGAACACCGCTCTTTTAGTCTCAAAAAAGCGCGCGAAAGCGGTTAACATTTAATATAAAACAATAAGTATAATTCATTAATTATGAATAAAATATCAAGAATATTAAGAAACTGTAAATTGTTATTGGACTAATTTGTATAAAAATATTACAGAAAAAAAACTCTTTACCAAAAACAATGACAATTTTTAGAAAGCCAAACTATGAAAAACTTTTCCACATGTACGAGTAAACATAGACATTATTCATAAAAACAATAAAGACTAAATTTTTAATAATTAACTAGTAGTATGATAGTTAAATATATACCAGCAGATACAATACTGTTAAATTGTGTGAAATCGAACTCAAACTTGAAGCAATAGCGAGCAAAAGTTGGCATTTAAGATTATCAAACTGTGAACCATGACTGTTAATACAGTTGTAAGATTATCAATTTAGTTCATGAGACCCAACATTCACAAAGAATAAAAGTCTTTTATCTATTGATGAAATATGATTGTTGTATATATTCCAATAATAAATGAAATTACTAATAAAAATTTAGTCTAAAATCGTCTAAATTCTGCAAAATTGTCAGACTAACTGATTTTTAAATGATAATTCAGAACTTTCTGATCACTAGCAGAAACTATACAGAGTGAAAGTCTTGAAGTAACGAAATATATCTAAATTTCAAGGCTTTAAATCTCCGCTGTATTAACAAAGTAATACAGTTTGGGTCACAAATTTTCAAAGGAAAAAAAGATTAATTATATATAAAATATGATATACTATATATATAATATAGAATATAGGTATAGTATATATATATAGTGAGATATAACTTTATATAGTGATATAGAATTTTAATATGATGTTATGCCTAGGCCTTTAAGTATAATTTTTTTCATATGTAGCTTATTTAGGTTTAAATTTGTATCATAAAGTAGTTACCTAGTATTATGATCAGAAAATCTCTAATGAATTTATCGATATAATTGAGTTATAAGTGAGAGTAGAGAGGGTAGTTATAATACGTAGATAGTAAGAATAAGAACTGAAATTATATAGAGTAATGTGCCTTGGATGAGATTTGAGGACTACACCCGATAGTCTGAAATGAATGTAAGAAATTTAGAGTGGTAGCAAGAGAGTGAATGGGGTACTTGGTAGAGTGCGAGCCAAGAAGACTGCACGCAGCAGAGATATTAACATTTGATAATCATCTGAAGATAGTCCATCAAATGAGATTTACTTAGCAGGGGATAGAGATAGATAATTTTTAAAACGAAAATAATTGGTGGGCAAATCCTATTAAAATTCGGAATACCAGTATTAAGGCAAAGAGTGATATAGGAGAAGAAGAGAAGTTGTGAATGTCCTAGATTTATGGGAACGAGACCAAACTCTACTGCATCTGAGAAGATCAGTTTTTTTCGAAGGACGTTTTCATTCATTATTACACTCACATAATAAGCTGGATAATACTGAATATAAATTAATGATAAAATCTAATAGTATGAAGTAAGATATGAAAAATAGGCTTACTTTTTTAGCTAATGCTATCGTATGCGTAGACCGTATGTGACAGCGCTCCTAATAAATAAAAATACGTTAACGAACAATGAATAATTTAAAAACCTTTCAGAAATTTCCTTTCTTATAACTTTGAAATTGAAAAATAAAAAGACAATGACAAGAGCAAAATTAATAAAAACCGAAAAAGACAAAACATCAAATATAGAGGGCGTTATAAGGAAATAGGTCACGAACTCATAGAATATGCTAATTAACTTATACATGAAGATATTATATAAAGAGTCCCTCATCTTATAGATCAAATTATTAGAGTGAAGTTAGATCAAAAGATTAATATATTCTTCTTATCTAGTATTTAATCCTACCATCAAATATCTCTCCCTGACTTTTTACCCCGACCCCCCTATTCTAACATACTTCGCTCAACCCTCCCTACACCTTCTATTTCCTTGTTCGAGCCCCCCTCCATCTCTTTTTTTTCCTTCTCTTGGCTTAAGCTACCGAACTCTTAGGTCCAAACCCAGCCGAACGATACTATAATTAACCTTTTTGGTATTAAACGTATATTATAATATATATATACTAGATGACTTAACCAAATTATTAGGATTACCGGTATCCCGTACCTAGAAACGGATAATATTGAAGATGTCCAAATTTTATCGAATAGAGAATAATTAATAATATATTAGTAATAAAGAATTGGCAAAAGATAGTTTTTTCTTAAAAAAAAATTATTTTATTTTTCAGAGACTCTTTTGAAAGGAGAAAATAAAAGGTTAGGGTTAATAAATACATGAGAAAGAAAGGAACGGAAAGTTAAAAGAATAATAAAACAAAGACGTTTAAAATGTCAATAGAAAAAGAAATGCATATAAGGATGGACGAGTGAAAAGAATTGATAACATCGATGCAACCGTGGACCTCGAGCCAAACACAAAGCTGACAGTGAGGGGAGGGTGGTGCTCAAGAAAGGTTAGACAGAAGGAAGCTGGAGAAGGAATATGACAAGAAGTTGTCTTTAAGATAGATTAGCATGATGTTCCGGGAGTAGTTGTCTAAGAAATATAGGAGTATAGCACAACCAACTTGATCAGGAGATAACAATGGCACAAAAAAGGGGATTAACGGAATGCAGTATACTACTAGAAATAAAGTAAATCGCTATCAACGCGGTGGGTAGAATCTAATTATAACGCATATACAAACGCATACTAGTAAGTCCCAGGCGATTTTCCGTAATAATAGCTCGCTTTACTCCAATACATACCACACACTTACACATATTAAGGATAATATTCCAGACACCATATACAATCTACAAAGCCTTATTCCCTACCGTCTTAACGGAACATAAAACAACTTTCTTATCAATCTATTGATCATTCCATTCTAAAGCACCATGATCGTTACCATCTTAGCACCCCTTGAATTTGCTGCCCTGTTATCTCACACCCTACAATCGATATATCATAGCTAAAATCCTATTTAGCAGCCCCCAACATAAAGTAACCCAAAGCCCAATAAAACAACCCCGAAAGGAAATAAACAAACTATCCCCAAAATACTAATTTCTAATTTCTATATCTAATCTCTTAATATATGCCACAAATAATGCTCGGAACCCCGAACCCGAACCACTTCATTTTCTCAAAACCTCAACTCTTTTTTTAAATTAATACTAGAGTTGAATGCCCCACGTCTCATAACCATATCAATGAACTTGAAGAGACTCTAATATTACACGGACAACAGCTTTCGAGTGGTTACCTTCCTTGTAAAAATTTCCATTAAATATTCAAAAATTCTCTAAGGCTGCTTAATCTCTTTCACCCTCAGCACCCTATTTTCAATCTCTTCTTTCATGCCTCCGAAAGCTCCCAATATCCGTTCCTAAATATCTAAAAACTGTTCTCTGCTAGGCTTTTCCCATTCACTTTTGATATTCCAAAACCCAGGAATTGAGAATCGTTTCCTTGGTTTACCACTAATTTTCATTCACTTTATACATTTTAAAGTATACTTGAGAATTAATTTTTAATCTTTTAACCGCTGGTACACTCGTTCAAAAATACTAACCAATACAAACCACATCCACGCAGCTTTTTCCTCTTGTAATCGGCGAATCAACCCACAGTAATACGTAAACAGACAAGAAAGTTAAATGCTATCTCCCCGAGCGATACTCTCATTCAGATACATATTCTAGTACATTCCCACCCAATCTATCCAATCGCTTGCAACTTCACTCCTTTGTTTAGAAAGAAAACTTAGGAGACAAAATTGAATTAAAAGAAATTCTCTAAATCCACAGATAAACCTTGTCTCAGACCCACTACCACTAGCTTTAAACCATACATTCGGTGCTCCTTTCTTGTTAATGCCTAATCACATCTCCGTCTAATGTTATAGTTAACAAATTGCTTTTAATTCCGTCTTGAATAGCAACCGATAATCTATTCCATCACTTTCTATGTTCTCTAAACAACTTCCCTCTTTGCACTCTAATATATGCCTTTTGAGAAGTATTCAAGAACGCATGCAAATAAATGCGGAATCTCTTTACTTCTATCCTTCTTCGAGAACTTTTCTCTGCCAGGCATTCGTGTTGCAAAAAGGTAAAAGAACACTCACATCGCGTCTTCGTGAGTCCCTAAAACCAACGTTGTTTCTCTCTTCAAAATAACTGTTTTTATCTTGTAATACTTTTTTATATTTTTCTAATTATATAATCTTTTTTTTTTCTCTATATGCCTTTTATATGTATTATATTAATTTAAAATTATATTTGATAAAAATTCCAAAAATAAAAAAGAACAGAAATAAAATATTATGAGACATGATTTTGATGAAAGTAAATGAAATAGAGGCACAAATAAAAACTTATTCCTCATAATTCAGAACACTCCTTTTTGAATTGCCCCAAGCTCCTATGCCTCTCTCAGATAAATTGGTACAAGACAGGGAATCTTGCCGAATCTTTGTGGTTTACCTCGCACTGTTCTCCAGCAAAGCATTGAATAACTCGTCCATCAGCTACAGCGCACAACAGTGTTAAATCCCTTTTTCAACATTCTACTGCCATAGCATCGAAGCCCATGAAGGATTTTCCGCCCTCTTATTTTGAACTTCCCCTGTCAATAGCATATATGCACTATTAAATGTCATCCTTTAAATTATGCCCGTTACCAATACAATTACATTCCTACTAAAACTACTTCGACGCCGTGATTATTTTGTCTGTCTTCTTTGCACTCCTCACTACTACTATTTGCGCTATCATAATTACATAGTTCCTATTAAAATGTTCTCTCCATTTCTTCACTCCACTGCAACTTATCTTTCGAATTTCTTCCTGTGCATCTTCAAAATGGCCTTGTACTCGCAATTTAACTTATTAGTTCTAAGAAGAGATATGTTGAAATATAGTACATCAAAATTGGAGATTTCAGCCGGATAAGTTTGAAATTATAATCTGAAAGATATATATATAGTATGTATACATATATATATATATATATACTATAGGTAAATGGATTATATTAAGTCATTATCTGATAGGATATAAAATCTATATAATATACTATATATATATTATATATATATATTATATATATAATATATATTAAATATATATAATTATATATATATAATAATAATATATATATAATATATATTAATAATATTAATAAATTATTAAAGATAAAAATTGTGTCTTAATTTATTTATTTTATAGAGTCGGGATTAAAACAGCTATTTTGATTGAAAAAGTTAGATTGCAAATGAAAATCGTTATATATCCCAAACAATAAAATAATATATAATATATATATATAATATTATATATATATATATTATTTCTATATATATATATATATAATATATATATATATTATATAAATATATATATTTATATTATAATATAATTGCAATTATTATATATTTAGCTGTTTATAATATATAAAGTATATTATATTATATATATACTATATATAATAATAATATATATATTATAATATACTATATATAATATATATTTAATATTAATATATATAATAATTAATAATTATTAATATTATAATTATATAATATATAATTAATTATATAATATATATTATAGTAGTATACTTAATATATATATATATATATATAAAATATATTTATATTAATATATATTATAATATTAAATTAATATATTATAATATTATAGATTAGGAAAATATAAAATGTAAACCTTCCAAAAATAGCCCCTTGTGATAACTACTTTACTTAGGTATATATATAACTATAAAATAAAAATATACTACCTCATAATATTTTCAAACTACTATAGTTACTTCATCCCTCCATTAAATATATATAACAATCTTCCAATTCTAGACATAATTTAAAAGGAAAAACCACTCATTCTATCTCATTTCATTGGAAAGCTTTAGAACAATTTTAAAACTGAATGAAAAAAATCAATATTAAATAATTTATTGTTGTTGGAGCCACTTATATTTAGGTGTGGAACTGCGATCTCCTCAGCAGAATAACCAAACTGATATAGATCGATCCAAAACTGTAAAATAAAAGATTTAAAACAGCCCAAAAAGGAGAAATAGATTTAGACCAGATCAAAGTTTATCGTTTAAGTGCTACCTCGAAAGCTTTTAGACATATGTTTAGAGCATACCTTCTTAATGAAAAAGTAATATCTTTTAATAATAACCATGAAATAATGAGTTTGTATTAATTAATTAATAAGATAAAGTATGTTCGATTCATGCTATAACAAATAGGGAGGATAATAATAAGTGATAGGTAGAAGGTGGTGGAGAGATGAGAAGATAGATAGGAGTGAGTTAAAATAAAATTTAATTAAATAAATAACACAGAACATTAAATATTAAGGACTTTAGAGAAGCGACCCAGGAGTCCCTTCCGAGAGAGAAGAAAAAGAAATAATAAGATTAAGAGTATAAAGATGTGAAATTGAAAAACTTTGGAAAATACTGAGTAAGATAATTAATGGATGAGAATTAGAAAGTAAGAGAAGTGGGTTCCCCCAACTTTTATTTGTTACCCAGGGGCCAGTAGCTTACAATCACATTCCTAAAAGAAGAAGGTGGGGAGAAAGGTTTGTTTACTTGACTTTAAGGAGTTGAGGAAAAGGGCAAGCATGAAGAGAAAATAACTAGTCTTTTTCGAAGAAAGTGATAAATATTATAAAAATAATAATCAAAATAAATTATTAATATAATTAGATAATAATATTAAAAACTCTTTCCCATAGATCTAATACATAGTAAAAAATAAAGGAAAAAAAAAAAAAAATAAAAAATAAATGAAATAAATAAAATAATAGTAAATAAATAATAATAAAATTATCAAATAATAATACCTTTAAATAAATGAAACATAAAATAAAAATACATAAATAATAATTAATGAAAGTAATATAAAATAAAGATAATAACTCCATAACCCTCAAGTGTTTACATTGAAATCCCCTAAAATGAGACCAATAATTGTGATATGAGCAATAAGAAATTAGACAGAGAAAGTATAGGCAATATTCACCAAATCAAGATTATATCCTTTATTTACTCTTATTTCATCATTATTTTTATTTAGATAGTTTATCGGTACCACACGTCTACCCTATATAAAAACTTAGCCACACGCGTTTGTACATTAAAGAAAATGATAAGCCCACTTATATTAATACGTATTACTTATATATATTAATATATTTAATTTTATTTAAATTCTTAAATTTTAATATAAATTTACATGGACAATTGACCTTGCAATTGTAGAATGTTCTCTTTATGTTAAAAGCAGTATTCAATCCGTGTTAGTGACTGATATTAAAAGTAATTGTACTGGTAGTATTTTTTGTGTTAGAAAAAACTTTCATGTGTGTATATTTTATATTTTATTTGTAAAATAAGATTTGGGAATTTTGAGAAAGGTTTTTAGATTAAACGGGTTTAGGATGTTAATTTATTATGGTAGAGTTTAATATTACCCGCCAAATACTGTGCAGCTAATTACTTTCCCGCCAAATACTTTCCCGCCAAAATCTGACGCCATTTTAAAAATAAGACTTCGCGTCGTATATTTATGAAAATATTTAATTCAAATAATCTGTATTAATATATAAAAATAATTTTAAAAGTTTATATATTGAAGTTTTTGGAATATTGAAATAAAGATTTGGGAATCTGATATTAGGAGATAAAAATTGTGATAATAACTGAAGCGGAGAACCCAAATGACCCACAGCTGAATTACATATAATTCCCAGATTAAAACCGAAGAATTTAATTAATATTAAACATAGTACGCAGTGATAGAAGAGTACACTAGAGTTATGTAGATGTTAAAGAGGTCTAAAATAGAGATGGTGTGTAAGGTGAAGACGATTGATAAAAGAAAGCAGTAGTTTGAGTATAAGAAGAGAGAGTAATAGAGAAGGCCGAAGGAAGAATTGTATATAACTATATAGAGCTAAAAAGTACTAGGGATTTAATAATCGATTTAGAGCTAGAAAATACATGATTGACATAATATTTTTAAGCTAAAGAAAGTATTGATTATATTCAACTAATAAGAGATAAGAAGTTAATGTATAGAAGGGAATGTAAAATGAAATTTAAAGGTTAGAATATAGTAATAGAAGATAAAAGAAAGATGAGAGAGGTGTGATAAACTCCACCAGCGGTGTGAGTCGGTCTCAAACCCCAATATCACCCATTATTTCTAAATCCTCGTAGCTCGCGAGACTACCGCGCGCTACTTCACCGAGCAAAACCAAAATGACAAGTACACATCAAAGACAACAAACATCTTGACAGAGACGCTTTAATTAATCCGATCTTTCTTCGAACACTCCTGCTACCAAGTCCGACAATCCTATACTCTTTTTAACGAAATGAATACCTAGTTCCTTACTAGAAAAAATATAACCGAATGATCACTGTGCCTGACTCTCCCTAAAACCTCTTCTCAAACCTTATTAACCGACTACCGACTGCCTAACCCTCTTATTTCAAATATATTTGCAGATATCTTACTAACGACTTAACTCACTAACCTTATACTACTTTTCAAAACTTAACCGATATCTCACCCGACTACCTCAATATCGTATCCACTAATCACACTTAAGTTAATTCTCATACTAAGTGCGTATATATAAATTATATTCATATCTAATTTGATACTATAATGTTTTTACGTAAATTAAGTTAAAGTGAAGTTAAAGTGAAGTTGAAATTAAAATCTTGTTTTTATAATATAGTCATATATATACTATTAATACCAACTATAATTATCTATTAAGAGTAGAGTAAATAAATATATAAATTTAATTATTTTAATTCCAAATTTTTTTCCTATTTTTTTAAAACTATTTCTTTCACAGGTGTATGGCCATTGAACCTGCCATCCTTCTTGAATTCCTCTCTCTTGATGCAATTATCATCTTCTACTAGCCTCTATCATCACTTAATACTTCCCGCTCACTCACTCTCCTCTCTCTAACTATCTAAACTCTTTACGATTCATTTTTCTCCTCCAAGTAAAGCTAACAGGTGGGTGAGGTCCACTCTTCTCCCTGCTTCCCTAATTACTTTAACCAGAATTCACCATCTTTCCTCCTATACCCCTCCTTGTCCGTGCTATCCCGAGAGAGATTCTTAATACGAAACCCTCTATGCCCACTTCTTATTTTCTGGTGATTGTGATTGTCACACCCCTCCCACCTCCAAAACAACACTTCATCACACCAAACATATTTTTTTGCACTAAGTAATATACAAGCACACTCGAACATTTGGCCGCGAAGACCACACACACACACACACAACACAACAACACACGTACCTCGTCCCCTAGCGACTGCTATTTATCTTTATCCTTATCTTTATTCTTATCTATCTATCTTTCTTTTCTTTATCTTCTTTCATCACCACACACACATATCTACCAAAACATACATACTAGACTTATGCGACCACACGATCTTATCGCCATCACCGCACGACACAACATTTTCCGATCATCATCACTTATTAAAACAACTGATCAGAGCAATCTATCCCTTCTTATCTCTCTATTCTTACTCATTTTCACAAATCTTCCAACAAATCCCACAACACCTATTCTGATCACTAAACGTTATCGAACACAACAGCACAAACACACTAACTAACCTCAACACATCAAACACACACAGCCACACACTAATCACACATACACACACAAGTCAACAATCAACTACTAATCTAATTTCATAAAATCGAAATGATCTCAAAGAGAAAATTCACACACACCAACCACATAAAATCAATCAACATACACACACACACACATCACTACACTATATAAACACTACACACACACCTACACACCATAACACACACACACACACGACACACAAAGTTTCATACACCAGTTACTTGATACTACACACATCACTAAATCACATACAGCATTATACAGCATAACATTCTTACCAACATACACAATACACACACATCAAACCTAACATATACACTAAAACTAACTAACCACTACACACTAACACTAAACATCTACAAAGTCGACCACATACACGAGAACTACACATCAACACCCCTTCTATCAGCGTCTACACGAGACGAAGCGACACAGCAGTCATTCGACACACACACTTAAACCACTACGACAACCACACACACACAACTATCATACCAGACAAACACAACGACTTACAGAGCAACAACACAATCAACAATGCAGCGTAGCGACACACACGACGACTACGCGACAACTACACATCCATCAGCCACTAACACACACACACACACTACACACATCAACTACCATCAACACATAACACTACATAACAACACACACCACACACACACAAACACCTCAACACCAATAACACACTGCACACCATCACAACACTATCACACACACACTATCACTATCACACACTATCACTATTCACACCACATTTCATTTTACCACACACCACACACACACATACATCAACACTACAAGAATACATTTTCAGTCATAGTTTTTTTATACTTCATTAAATTAAATTGTATATTTTAATTTATATCATTGTCCAAAATATTTATAATATCTTAATGTTTGATTTATATTTTTAATGTTTGTGAAAATTTAAAAGTACCAACTAAATTAAGTATTATTAGACATAGCAAAATATGAATATATGATCCACCGTCTCTGCCCAAAAAGTTAATTACATGATCAGTACTTCACTAGACTTGGAGCATCTCACGAATTCTTTTATATTTCTGTCTTTTTTTTTTTCTGATATTTTTCTTATTGTGGAGTGTAGTTATGAGATAGCCTAAATCTCACGCTCTAGCACTTGTCAGATAGTGTGTGTGTTTGTGTCATCATTGGTGTTAAATGCTATTATTCAATAAAATATACGCTTGCCTCAGCCAAAACATAATGTCGTAAATTTAGTTTCTTTTCCTTGTTTCAGAGCAGGTGCCAATACTCCGATATATTATATATATGGAAGTTATAATACTTACATATAAATAATAATAAGGGAATGTCGACAATGCCAGAATATAAGTCTTTCATAAACAACGAAGGCGCTCTACGAAAACCCGTAAAGAACCAGCCGGCATAAATCAAAAAAATTAAAAGTGAAAGTTGAATTGACAAATGGACCCAATCAACACTGTTAGTTGTTGTTGATTATTGTATCATGAATCTTTAACATAAGCTTTGTAGACTTAAGCTTGACTTTATAATAAAAAGTAAATAATTTCCTTTAGTAATTTAAAAAAAAATTTATTTTAATTTATATAAAAACAACTATTATATATATTCAGTAATTAAATAATAAAAATAAAATTTATTATATATTAATTAAAAATAAATAAAGTTAAATTATATTAATAAATTTCAATAATTATATATATATATTATTATTTATATATTATAGTTAATATATATTATAATAACTATTATATATTTGTGGAGAGAGAGAGAAGAGAGAGAGAGTAGAGATGAGATCGAAGATGATAGAGAGAGAGAGATAGTAAGAGAGAATATATATAGTATATGAGATAAGATGAGAGATTAATTAGTATAGTATATATACTCTATATGAAGAGGAGAGTAGATAGAGAGAGAGTAATAGTACAGTATTAATAAATCAATATACACACTATACTTATAACACTGGGCTGAGTGAGAATATATTTAAAACATGAACAAAAAAAAACCCTGCAAAGAATACTAATATAAAATAATACCAAGAGTTTGTTTTAACAAACTGAAAACCCAAACGACAAGAATCATGAATGGAAGCAAATATAGATTGTGGCACGATCGCCTTTAATTATCTTTAACATAAACTGCGAGCAGACTGTCTGCAACTTCGGAAAAATTACTAGTAGAGAAGCGATTCCTATACCAGCAATATAAAAGGGGAATAGAACAAAAAAAAAGAGGAAAGGATAAGAAAATATTCTTGTCATAAACATGAATTCGTGACGTCATTTTGCATAAGAAACAAACGATGACGTCATTTTGCGTGGGTTTGAATATTGAAATTTGTGCTGTAGACGCCAATTGAAGTCCATTCACACTTTGTTAAATTAAACTAAGCGCTGTATCCATAATAGCTGATTTAAGTCTCAAATACAAATAAATAAAAAATGAATACATAAAATTGTCACAAAAATGCCCAATAGGCAATACAAACAAAAAGGAGAGAGAGTTGTGTGACGTTGAAGTATGGTGTGAATATTACATGCGAGGTTTCAGTGTGATGTGTTTGAGAAGGTATTGAGAGGCTTCAGACATTCCTTTTCTGAAATGTATTACCTTATATGGGTTAGAGTGTAGTATAAAATCATGGCAATTGATACACCGATGGAATTCATTTGCTTGTAGTCTATTACAGTGTACAGAGCAAATTTCATGGACAGCAGACCCTTTATTTTAAGTTCAGCACTAATTCTTAAAGTTTTAGCTCCGTAGTATATATATATATATATAAATAATATATATATTACTAAGTGGCGTATTTATCAACAGGATTTTTTATCATTACTGCTAATTTACAATAAATAATTCATTTCTATTATTCTATATATTAATATATTATATATATATTTAATTATTATATATTATATATATATAATTAATTAATTATTATATTAATTACTAGTAATATTAATATATATATATATATATATATATATATATATTAATATATATTAATTATATATATATATATTTATTATATATAATATATATATTAATATTTAAATAATATATGATATATATATACTTAATATATATAATTATAAATATTCTTCTGAAACGTTGTGTATAAACGGAGGTATGATTACCTGTAAAAATGATATCCCAGCCGTGTATGGTTTTAATACAAAAAAATCCAACCTCCAATGGGAGAGCGGGTAGGGCCATGGCCCCCATATGATCCCATCCGCGCAACCTTGTGCATAACGACCTCACAGGAAGTTAAAAAAGTTCAAAATCTACAAATATAACTTACACCAATTGTATCAAGGGAGCAGATTTGATATGAGTAAAAGAATTATATTATATAAGGATATATTATATCCTTATATTTGAATTGAAATATGGTTTAAGATGTGTTGCTGAAGGTATATACAGTTGATAAAGATGAGAATCTACTGTGAAGGATAATCTATACTAACTAATTGGACAGTAGATTAGGATAATAATATAGATATAGAATGATATCATCTAGTATAATCAACAATACAACCTATATAGGAACGAATTTTGAAAAATAAGTAAGTTAATAATAGTCGCGACAATAGAGGAGAAAAGCAAAACACAAAGGAAGACTTATTTGAGACAAGATGCAGGCCGATTTTTCGTACTATCAGAGCCTAGGAGGCCAAATATTATAATATACGATAGGATATGAAAAAAGAAGACTCAATCTTTCGCTACCATATATCTTCAGCTCTCTCTTCTAGATTTTTCCAATACTCTGTGGTAAAACGTCAGAGCATGCAAAGACATTAGTTCGAACTTGCATAAATCTGACTTGGAGTATTTCTTATGCTCTGTGATGTTATTCAGCGAAAGAATAAGTGATTGTTCGAAAATCAACCACAGATAGTTATAGAATCTCTAAGTAGCATATATAAGAAAGAGCGTTAGAATGGGGTTCAAAGATCTTATGCTGAGTATAATACAAACAATAATATGACTAATATATAGGAGTAGGCTATATATGTTAGAGAAATGGTACAGAGCAGACTTCTTTCTTTGGAAATTAGTAGTTGGACATATGTGGGCTTCCAACACTTTGAGGTTCATGATAAGTAGAATTGAACTATGTTCGGCGAACATGAGCTCAAACTCACACTTACCCTAAATAAATTATTCGTGGTATGAGAAATAGCATTACCTTAGTCGACTTGCCTTTATACCTTAACATTCATAGAATTTTCAAGGAGCCCATGCACCCCTATCAAATGTAATCATTAAAGTATAAGGTATATTGGTCGACTACCTGATGAAGAGATAGAAGAAAGTCAAGGATTGGGATTGTATTGGAGTCATAGATAGTATAGAGTGCTATGATATGAATACAGAAGGCCTAAAACTATAGTAAGATTGCCATTATAATATGTTGGTGAAGACCGTCAAAGTAAAATGAATATAGGTATGATATTCGGCAGTATTCAGGTAAGATGTTTGTTTTGTACATAAGAGATAAACTAACAAATAACAAATTTCTATG
>JABUQX010040536.1:0-7500 GCA_015478945.1 Trachelipus rathkii
CAGAGAGATTATGAATAAGCTATATTTATATTTTTTAAAGATTAGTTTTGTAATTTAGATATTTATAATAATATTCTTTCACAAATTTTTATTCTCTAGAAGTAAATTGTATTCTGTTGCGGCTGATACGGAAAAAAATGGCCAATTTCCGTCCGGACCGAATTTCCGGGTATCTAGTTTGCCTCAATTTTATAATAGTTGAAAAATGCTTATTTAGACCAACAGCTTCGTCTAAATAGTTTCTCTACACCTTATCATTCGTTAAATTGCATTACTAAGAAGAGGTGTCTTTAAAGATTGAAACATATCAATGCGTTTTTCTAAACTCTTAATTGTATAGAATCAAAAATCAATAGTATTCCACATTATAATAACATAAGAAAAGGATGGATTTACTAAGAATGAAGATGAATTGTCTTCTGTAAACATAACCTTGATAGTTAGAATATTTTACAGGTAGCGAGTAGTCATGTTTTTGTAGTTACTGCTATTTTTATTATGCAATATTAAATACTGATGTGCTGATAATCGAAATACATTATTTTTGTGATCTATACAATCTCATATCATAATACTAAATAGCTAGTATAAACAGAAGATGAAATAACGGAATTTGAGCTTCTGTATAATATGTTTGAGTCTTATGTAACTAATAGCGGCGGTAGCAGTGCGCGAAATGAATATACACATATGATATTTGTCATTCTCATCGAGAGAAACGATTTTGTTTTTTCATGAAATAAACCACTATGAGCATCTGGAAGATAGTACAATGTACTAAATTTATTTTTCGTAGTTTATTCAATAAGGTGAATTAACACATTTACTATAACTAAATTATATGTTATAATTTTTAGGATAATAGTTCGCTATTTGTACATTTGGAGTTCCAATTTTTTCCCTACATTAGGTGAAGCCATTGATGTTGGTATTCAATATTTTTGTATTTGTTCACCCTTCTTTTTCATTTTTTTATCTTAGCTTTAATATTCACAATATTTTGGTTGTGGCTTCATTAATGTTTTTTAACTTCCGTTTCACTTTCCTGTAATTTTATCATAAATTATTTTTAATCAAGAATTTAAAATGCCACATGCAAATAGTTGTGTGAGAACTGTACTTTTTAAGGAATAACTAGGTTGATAAGGCCCTGCTATAAAAAATTTTCTCTCCTGGGACTTTTTGCAAAAACTGTAATTATTGCTCATAATCTAGAACTAGAAATTCTGAAAAATTTGCCAACTGAGAGGATGATTATGCTAAGGCAGCTAAGCTAAGAGTCTGTACTGCCTCTGCTTCCGCTTCACATGTTATTTCACACAAATATTTCATATCGACTCGAGATAATCAAACTTATCAATCATCATCAAAATTAAATGTGGCTGATCACGCTGATGAGCCCAGGACATGAAGCTTGTACAGTAGTTCAGTATCCAGTAGTGACATGTGGTCCTGGATGAGAATAATGATTAGTGAAATTCAAAAGTTGATATATCCATAAGCAGATATAATGTAGTCCATTCCTCATTCCTCCTTCATTCATTCTTCTATGATAATTTCATATTTTTATTATTCATATTCCATTAAGTCACTTGAGTTTTGTCATTCAGACTCATTTTGTTTAAATCACATTTACATTCAATATTTAAAAGTAAATATAAATATGATTTAGTAAAAAGTTAATATAAATAGGTTAAATTAGATAATTAGAAGCCTACAAACCGCAGTTGCAAGCTACAACCTACGAAAATTATAATGAGCTTGACAGAAGTCACAGCACAGTAGTTCTGCTATTTTATAAATATAAATGGAATATTTGTTATACTTTCCAAGTATCCTCATATTGAAAAGAAATAAATATCAAGTGAAATATTCATAATAAGCCTCTTTATATTTTTAAAAAATAAATTATGAAAAAGAAAAAAACTGAAAAAACGTTTTTTTTTTCTTGAAAAAAAAAAAAAACACGATTTTGAAAAAATGTTTTTTTCCAACCCTAATATACCCATAATAAAATTAAAGAGAAAGAATAAGGCCTATTAAGCTCATTATTTTAACTTAAGCTAATAATTAGTGTATTAATTATCAAGTGTAAGTGTGGGAGAATTATATATTTCATTTTGGATTATTCCAGCATATGGAAATAATTTGCACTATGTAAGCAGATTCAACACACAGAAAAGATCATTCTCTGTAGTAAAAGTATTCAACCAATAAAATGAATATTTAACCTAATAATTGCATTTATTGAAGAGACTTTGAATCAGAAAAAAAGTCTTTGATCATCTGTTTAGCCTCAGTTGATGATTCAAAGATTCGTCTAGTCTGTTATGAAATGATAGATGAGAACAAATACTCGAATCGCCTACAATACTTTAATGTTTTTAATTTGGACGTAGATCGATGTCAAGGAACCCAATAAATGCCTGCATAATTCTTCCAACAGACTTATTCTAAAACTATTTTTATCATCAAAAAATATTACAACAAATTTTTGTCCCAACGAACATGTATTCAAATATTCTGCCACACCTTTTCTAAATCTTACAAATTTTATTTTTTTTTATAGAAAGTTAATTAGATTTCAAGTCCATAATAGATATCGCGCACTTGTATGTTATAATAGAATATGCTGTGAGTAGAGATCAACTTAATTTTCCATTTTGATTAGATTATATGACATTAAATTTACAAAAGTATGCATAAATGGGATAGGCAACAATGAAAATGGCAAATCCCTTCTTAACCTGGATCAATCTGAAGCACATTAAATTAGGCTTGGACTCTTAGGTTCGGTGCATTCCAATAGAACAAATTCAATACAAGCTCACATAACTTTTTTATTATTATATGTAGACCAATAGTAACTCCAAATGCAATGTTAAATATATAAGATAATGCTAAAACTCATGAATTAAAGTGATTAATATTTGTGAATAAGAATGTAAATATCAGATGGAAGAATTAAATTGCATCTTTATATAATATCAAAATAAAAAATAGATTTATTTTGGACTTCCTCTCAAAATCAATGCACAATTCTCGATCATTAGCAAATAGGATTAGAAGACTGATGAGCTCTCCTTGTAGAAAAACTCGATATTTCTATTTGCTAATCCTAATAGTTTAACATTTAAAACAGAGTAGTCTTAATATCATTTATTGGAGAAACCGTAAAAAAAATATTTAATGTCAAAATTTAAAAATATTCGATAATCTCATGCTCATCCTACTCGATATTTATTTGTATATGAAAGATTGAAAACTTTTCGAATATGAAATACTTAACTTTGTCTAAATAATTTAGATAATTGTCCAATCTTTGTATACTTCAAATCAACTTAAGTAATGCAACTTTGATATTAACAAAAAAAAAACACTTCAAAAAGAAATATACACCTTATAAATAATAATCGCAGAAGTTTTAGAGAAATTCTCCTATGCCAACTCTTCCTGTAATGTCTGTGTGGTGTGTGTTAACAGGTGGTTTATAAGAAATGTGGATTCACATATTGCCTTTCAATAATGAATTTCATCCAAATCAAATTTAATCTTTATATATTGATATTTAAGGCTAACTATAATTCATAATACGTTTTTCTTATTTATATAAGAACCAGAAAGATATTTACAATATACTTCAATCTATAAAACGACAGCAGATACTTCCGAGTACAAAATATTTTACATAAATTTTGTAATCGGTATAATTCAAGAAGAAATGTTAAATCTGTTTCGGTTACTTGCGCAATCCAAAAACAAATGAGTACATGCTAGCAAAGGATTCTTCTATTATGTATAATACCTGCTACCTTAAAGTAATAAGTAGGGTATGTACGATACCGAGAAATAAGGCCGATACTCGATACTAATATTTTTAGGTGCCGATACGAATTAATAATATAATAAATACACAATAATAAGACATAACATATGTGTAATGTTAGCAACTCAGAAATTTCATTCCAGTTCCATCAGATTAAATTCATATTATTCATCTTGTGTGCTGAGTATATTTAACTTTATTCATTAAAATAGCAACTTTAAGAATAATAAATGATTTTCTTAGTAAAAAATATCATTCCATTTTTTATTTTCACAAATTAGCTACTAGCTTATGTTTTAAAAATCATACATTTGCCCATGTTTTAAAGCCGCTATATATAAAAGAAAAAATATGAAGAGAGGCTCAATTAATCCAGCAAAAAGCCAAAATAAAAAACCGCTATACTCAACAAGACATAAATAATCAATACCCTTTAAGATAAAGATATTACACAATTCAAGTATTATTAATGAACTTTGAAAAAGAAGGGAAAACATAAACTTCACTATATCTGGGAGAGCCTTTCTTTTGGTGGTTACATTTCAAACTACTAAAAATACGCTCGTTCTGAATGATGAACGTCAGGGCTGAGATAATTGATTTTGCTTCAGCACTGATAATAATGGAGAACCTTGCCCATTTTCATGCACCTCATGAAGGATCTCTCTGTAGGTAGCATCTCCATGTTTCGTAGAGCTTCATCTCTCTTTCACAGATTGCAAATTGGAATTATCTTTCCTCCTTGATGACGGTCTTCATTTTTTTCAATGAGGTTCCTGGTGTGATTCATTGAAGGAAGAGATGTCAATGGCATTTCGCCATGAACTTTTCCAAACTAACATATCCAACTCTTTATTGTTTCAGCTAGTTTTATTTTGCTGAAAAATCACATCGAGCACATTCAGTAATGTTGCAGGTTGCTGATAAGGTGCTTCCAACTTCTGTAATCTTTTTTTTTTTTGTCAACAGACGCTCCTCTGTCATGCTATTTAAATGCATTTAGAAGTGCGTTCCACGTCGAGATTGTCATTACTGTAGGGGTTTTAGCTACATAATGATTTCGTTTAGTAACCTTTTTATTTTTTATTTTTTTTTTTTACGTTGTCACGCCTGCTCTACGGGCAGCACCCTATCAAGGAGGGTGTTGAAACTCAAAATAATTCATATAAAGCAAATATACGCATAGATGAGCATAGACTGTGGAATTTAAGTAGGAGATAAATATGAGTAGGAACACGAAGACGGAAAGAGAATTACACAGAACAAGGTTGACAGGAAAGAAGGAAGCACGCAGCGAACTAGTTTGGAGTTACTAATGTCAAACAAAAATCATGTGCCGAACACAGCCTTTGATGCTAACGAGGGCGCGTAAAGTTGGTGGTAGCGAAGTGACGTTCCCCTCGAGCATATTGCCACTCGGTACTATAGAAAGAGAAATAGCCACCAACATACGCACCTCAAAGATAGAGGCAAGTGCATATAAAGTACAGGAAGTTTATAGCCTTTATAGCTTTGAAGACCATATACAAAAGCCGGGTGAACCAGAGCCCCCCCCCCAGATAGAATAGTATTCCATACATAGGCAGTTGAGACCCTTCTATAGCTGATTAAACTGAGAAGTTGAAAAAGTCTCGCAGTATAAACAAAACTCCCAGTCTTTGAGGCCGCCCTAGAACCGTTGTGATGTGAGTTTCCAAGACATTTTTTTTTAAATGTTACGAGCCAAGGATGTTTATATGGTCAACAGGAGAGAGGAATCGTCGAAATAGATTATAAAGTTAGGTGTCTTAGAGAGGGAGATTTGTAGAAGTTGTGGTTTTAAAGAAATTAAATTTCAAAAGTTGAGACGACCCCACCACGGAAATTCTAATTTCCAGATCAGCAAAGATAGTAAACAGAAAGATTCAGACGAGAGCAATTCTAGAAGTAAACGAGGGGGCAAATTTAAATGATTTGAAGAATGAAGAGGTCGAGTCATCGCATATTAGTGATAGAGTTTAGATTGCAGATCATAATGAAAAGAGAATAAAGTAAGAGTATACAGAACCGCTAGAATCGACATATTAGCATAGAAACTGAAGAAGAAGAAGTCGCCCATCAAACAGCAGATATTGAGCGATTGAAAGAAACTAGACATAATAAGCAAAGAGAAGAAGGAAAGCCAAAGTAGGAGCTTTGGAAGTAGTGACGCGTGCATACACCCAGTCAATCATTGGAATTGTCAAGCGCCGCAGGAAAACAGTCCCCCATTAATTCCCTAAGAGGGAAGACATAAATGTGTTAAATAGAAAGAAAGTATATCGCCAGTAGACCGTCAAATCGAGAAAGCGTACTGCGATCGAAAGAAGGAATTGAGATCAGCATGGTCTAAGAAGTGAGCGTTGAAAAAGGTTTCAAAGATCTAAGATAGAATACAGTGAGCTATAAGTGATAGTTAGAAAGGAACAGAGTGGCTTCCTTTTTCGGATACGGTTTAAATCATATGCGCGTTCCAAACTGAGGGAAGTAAATATTGATGCATAAGAGAAACTTAGTTGAAGCGAGGGGCAAGTCTACAAGACACACCTCCGCTCAAACTGTTGAGAATGGACCATAACGTGGCCCCCGCCTTCCTCACGTCATAGAATTTCAGAGTCCCATCATCCGATAAAGTAACCACAGTAAAGGTATAGGACACCTGGGAGGATAAGAGGAGGAAGAGGATGACAAAATCGTCCAGGAAAATAGAAAATAGGAGGCCGAAGAGATTGGCCTTTCATTGGGTATTAGCAACAGAACCATCAGCGAATAAGAGAGGAAAGGATGATTTCAGAAGTTTTTTAGAGATGTTTTTAGCAAGGAGGCCTAAAGATTGTCCGTAGGAGACCAAGTAGAGTGAACAGACTTCTCGTTTAATGAAAGTCGCACTTTGATCGTCGAAGAGTATCCCCTGAACAATGATTCTAGCTGAATGAAAATTATGCAGAGTGAACAAAACGAGAATTTTCCACACCGAACCGTACTACTGTCTTTAGCCTGAATGTCCAGAGAACAAGCACGATTAAACCATGATTTTGAGGAGATAAAGATTTAGTAGAAGAAGGAATGAACTGCTCATCCCATCATAGCATACAGCTTTCCACTTATATCGACAAAGCAAAGCCTTTCAGAATCAAGCAGTCTCCAATTATAAAGTTAGCTGTAGAACAATGCAATGGCCAATCGGCCCGCTCAATGATGCCAGAAAACCGCTATAGGGCAGATTGAGCTGTTAGGAGAGAAAGTATATTAAAATAAGAATATAAGGTTTTTGGTCAGATTTACGATAGGAGCGAAAGTGGTGCATTTATAGAGAGAAGACTAGGTTGAACATAGGTAGTGTGTTAAGAATAGTTGGGACATCCAGACATGTTTTTTTAATTAGTTGCCCAGACGTTGAGATTACTGAATGATTCGGTTCCTCACACTAATCAGTAATGAGAGGAACACATCCATTCAGTGATGTGTACATTGAAACTCCTAAACTAGGGACCTCAGATATTTGGATAGAAGATAAAACGTTCGTGAGCAGTATAAGGTAGTACAAAAGGCAATGAAAATCTGTTCTGTTAGAAAAACAGTAGCAGAAGCATTGTAGTAAGAAGGAGAAAGATTTTAAAGCCACAGAACTTCGATAGTTAAAGAATCGAGATTCT
>JABUQX010040536.1:12500-25034 GCA_015478945.1 Trachelipus rathkii
AAATGTCGAATCTTAGTCCTTTGCGAAAGAAGTGTTACGCTCCACAAAGGTTTAAATTTTCCTAAAAAAAATTTTTCCTTTACAAAACAAAAAATTAGTGTGTGGCGGCGCCTCCAGGCTAATAAGCAATCTTGTTACACGATGATGGAAAACTGCTATATATACTAAAGCACATTTGATATACACACATAAATGTTTTAAGTATAAATTATTCAATGGCTAATTAGCGATCTAGGCTCTCACTATAATTATTTTCGAGACATACAAATAAAAGTCACTTGATATGGACAAAACCTTGATATAGAGCGGTATATAAAGAGGAATCTATAAACCACCTTGATGTATATTATTCTCACAAAAAAAGATATTGGGTAGTATAAGTACCAACTTTGAAGAGTTTGGCGTAACTTACTTCCTGGTGCACACCAAGTTCTTTTTTCATCTTCATGTTTATTAAAATAACCTCATTTGATTGTAGCAGTGAATCCTTTCACTAAATAATAATTAAAAAATTATTTTTGTATAATAAGCCAACTCTACAATAGTCAAAATTATTTATTTTTTTGTTTTTTTTTTGCTTTCTCTTGATTTTTTTATAAAAGAAGTTTGGGGGTGTAAGCCTCTATTATTATTATTAAGGGAATACATTTGTATATTAATTTTTATTATTATTATACTTATAAGATAATGCATATATATATATAAATATATTTACTATACTTATTGTAATATTATTATATTATTATAAAATGAGGGTGAAACCTCTACATATAATTTTATCATTAGTTATACTATACTACATCATTATAATAATTTTATATAAATCTATATATATAATACTATATATTATACATATAATATAAATATAACACTAAATAATATATACATATATAGATATATATATAAATATTCAGTAAAGTTTTAAATTCATACTATTTAATATATAAGATGTATATATAAATATACGTATATAAGTATGTCTACGCTATAAATATAAACTCATATTCTAAAAAAACCTTCACTAAACTTGTGCTACAGGAGATTACCAGTATTCACAAAAAAGCTACTAATTCTGTCCACTTTTTATTTATTTTCAGATTGAATATTCATTTTAAATATTCACTGTTTCATAATAATAAATTATTATTACAAACATTTACAAACTAAATAAGACAAGAAAATAGAAAATAATTAGTTTTCTAAAATTGATATGATTAGGTCAAGTATATATTCACAGATGTAAAATTATAATTTATAGTGCAAGAGACATCAGTAACTAAACACTATCAAGAAATTGTGTAAAGCAATAATGAGGGTTTTAGAAATAATAAAGTCAATTAAGATTTGTACATGTGGTATATGGTGATGCGCAGAGGGTGTAATACGTATTGGAGCATACTTCATCGAGAAAGGAAGGAGCACTGTTGGGCATTCAAAAGCTTAGCAAACTTCACAATACATGTAATTGCACACCTTGAGTTGTTCCAACCCAAATACAAAAGAGGCGAAATGTCAATGTACTATTCTTTTTAGGTATCGATTTCGGTGCACTTTTCTTTTAATGGGATTAACCACAATCTGTAATTAGGCATATAAAAAATGAAGTAAAGCAGCATATAAGGTATGTCAAATGGTATGACTATAACAAGCAACCTCAGTATTGCGATCTGCACCAGTGGATGACGGGGAGTAGCATAAATAAATAATATGTTAGGTTATTAATAAGGCCAAATTCCCACTAGATCAACATGATGGTTCCAGCTAATCATGTGGTGAATTTGCATCATGATGTACTGACAAATCAAATGAAATGTCTTGCAATAATCGTATGTATTTGTATGTAATTTGGCTAGTATCACCCCGATTTATGAAAATCACAGGATTAATGCTCTAAAAAAAATTATATATGAGAAATCATTTCATCAAATATATCCAAAGTTGAGAGAGTCTCTGTCATTGGGAAAAAAAAAATCAATAAATCATGAATGAATTATACAATACTAATAAAACGAAATCAAGTTATTAAATATATCCCATAGGATTTTTCCTTATAATAATCATATTTCGTTTTTTTTTTTTTTTAAAAAATCATAAATTAACTCTAAAAAAAATTATAATTGAATGTTAAAAATATAAATAATAAAAAGTGATTATATGGTCTTTAAGAAATGAGCTTAGCACGCCTTCACATAATTTTAATATTTTGATCATTCCGCATTTCTGAATTTTGGGTATTTACCCTTAATTATAAATAATCTAGCTGGTGATATTTTAGGAGGACACACTATTCAGGGTTATTGTATATGAGATATAAGTAGTCTTTACTCCTCATAGATATTCCTACCATATACAAACAATTCAGCAACCTAAACTAGTTACGGGCCTAAATGATTAAGACAACTTAAGAATATTAAATATGAGAATGGACTACACAAAAGATGGCTTTTGAGAATAAGTTCTAATGAGTTTCTCTTAACAAACTATTTGAGAACCGACTTGTGGCTTATCATTCTCACACCTAAAGAGGAAATAACCCACGAATTCCTTCATTTTATACAAACATATATTCTTTAACAACCTATTATTTTTGAACCAATACTATCTACGAGATAATCGTGATTAGTGTTCCCATATTAAATAATTTCTTAACCATCACACTAAAAGGGCAGTAGTCAAAAAAAATAAGATATCAAGCTTAATTTACCTCTGTGTACCGTCAGAATATATACTATATTACCTTACCTATACCACCCACTTCTACTCCATCTCGATTGGTAAGATATATCATGGTCTCAACTAGCCCAAGTCAGGTATAACAATCGCTAATAGTGAAAAGCATTTGCTTGAACATCTGCCAAAAGCATATAAAGGCTCTAAAGGGCTTAGACATTGCAGACCACGCTAAAGAACAATTTTCAGATTCTCTCAGAAAGGACGCTTTGATGTCCACATCCAAATAGGATGTACTCATCAAGACAACTTCACAACAGCACCCCAACGTCAGATTACAAACACAGAAACCAACATCTTACTTACTGCTGTCCTCGATACTAAGCCATTTAAATCAGTTGTCGGATTACTCTGTTTGGCATATATAATATACGTTACTTCTCTGTACTACCATTATGCATATCCTTTGGTTACAATTGCTAAAAGTATTTATTTAGGTATTTTAATTATTAACAATGTCAGTACATTATCATACACATTATATACTCTTAATCAATTACCAATTTTATACAAATTAATAAACCTACTATTGATCCTCATTAGAAATGAATTTAAAGAAATACTATACTATATAAGCGATCCCTCATATGATTTAATGTCCGATTTATAGGGAGAATATAAAAAATGGACTATACAATAAACTGTGACCATATAACTATACACTTCTTACTCCCAAAGCATTATATTCATGTAAAGTCATGATTGGGAAGCAAATAATACAATCCTCCTATGCAAGAGTTGTTCCTCCTCATTACCACTTAATCAATCTTGTTAAATTATATAGAGAGCAAATTAACAAGTAGGCTAGGCAATACAAAGAATATCTTTCTCCACAAATTAGACTTTATTATAAAATCGTGCATGCACCCAAGTACATTACCAAAAAAAATCATATTTTAGTCGTCAATGCCCGATTATAATTTTTAGCAACACATTAATAATTCTCGTAGAGCAAATACTATAGTATTATTAATAAACTGGACGTAAACCAACAACCAGTCTAAAAATATTTCCAAAATAAATTGATTATTCATACAACTCGCACCAAAATAACACATTGATATTCATATAAATAATACCAAAATGCCATTACAGTTTTCCACCAAAAAGAAACTCATAAATTAATAAAAACATCATTATCTCACGCATAAAACATATCAAATGGATACAAGATTAATTAATACTAGTAGACTCTAAATCAGTCATAAAAACCTAATACACAATAGAACCCAACCAAAGGATGAGATATATAATAATTTAAAGAATCCTAACCAAGAAGTCCCTCCATTTCTTACTATTAACACAGTAAACCCATAAAAAAATTATAAATAATATTACACACAACTTCAAAGCATAGACGACCATATAAAAAAATATAATTCATATTGACTTCACAACATATTTTTATTAAAGAATATTTTAAGTTAATAAATGCTTGCAAGAATGGAACAACAACCGTAACAAGTATTCCCAACTATTCTGAAAAATACTTACACTATTTTTATTCATCTATACTATAAAGACCTGACATAAACTTAAAAACAGTGAAAGTGAAGCGGGGAAAATACACGCGAACTTCCCGAACGATTACGTCTTCTACTCCTCATCGATCACTGCTTCTCAAATACTCATCATTCATATTACATCTATAGATATCACTAGTAATTCTGAAACTAATCTGAGTCTATAATATATCCTCAATACTTACTTTACTTCCGTTCTTCTCATATCGTCACTACTAGACTCTCAGTATCAGTTCATATGAATTACGTTTCGTTAGCATCACTCAAAAATCTAGGCTACATCCGGATAAGTAGAGTGAATATAGGTAGCTAGCAGTAGGTAACTTCGGACCCGTAGTTGCACTGGACAGCAGCAAGCTGAGGAATGAGTTTGACATCTATGAGCACTTGTAATGATTCTGATTTAAGTACTACAGAGACTCTTTACTAAGATTGCTTATAAGATTATAATAAGTAAACAAAATTTACATTAGTGATGAAATACACAAGAGAAAATATAAGTGAAAGAAAAGAGTTGTAACCGAACAAGTTTACTAATTTAACTTCTAATATTTACGTATCTCTGGAACACGATAATAGGGGTTTATTATCCACCAAGTATATTACAATTCTTAAGGATTTCAGTAAAATAGTAATTATATAAATTTGCATAAATAATTATAACTGACTGACAATGGTACAAATGTATAGCTTCCTCCCTTGTCCTCTTCCTTCTCGTCAGAATTTGCATTTGTTTATTAACTGCACCATCCCGAATGGGAAATGATCAAACTTGTTTGATTTTAAGTCCTAGATATTGGCAAGATTTATCGTCACTTCTCACAATATAATGCAACGATAATGAAACATGTTTCATCACACTTTTTAACGATCAATAATGCCAGTTAGACTCCCACAGCATTATATGTCGGTGTGCTGTCACGTCTGTTCTTATACACTCAATAATCATGTACTATCTTTGCTTAATCAAGCTGTCGATATTATATCGAAACACTCACTGGCTCGGTGCAAATACAACTCGAGAGTTCAATATTTCGGGATCAAGTCGTTGACAATGAGATAGTATGCCACATCTTCTACATATATGTTTCCTTATCAATCGATTAAATGACGCTCAACAATCTAAATCGAATCTCTACAAGCAAGCAGTAGTATAAGAATGACCACCCAACTGAGATCAACAGCCACGTCCTATGACTCTCGGTATTTGTGTTCTTCGTTAATTATACTCTGGTAAAGAGGTCCAAGTATTAGGTCTAATAATTGGCTCCTAAATAATCAAAACGTAAGTTATCTTATTTTCTTTTTTATTCTATCTTATGCTATTATATTTAATACATTAGTTTGACACATGACCCTGTTTTAACTTATCAAAACCAATGAAGGGGGAAGTATTGGTCTTTCAATTTCTACTTCTAACAGTTTACTCCAGTAACTCTCATGTCATGAATCTGCACAATGTATTTTCTACTGTTTTTTGATCATCTTTTCGGTTTGATATATATTTGCTAAGTGTACTTTACCAATCTCTGTTAACCTTTATAGCTAATAGATTGATGTTATATTCAATTTTCCTTTATTTCATTATTTAGTAGTTACAGTTACATTAAGTATAATTTAAGTTTATTAATGTTGTGAATAACACACCTTGAAAGAATTCGAACGAATTCGTGAAACTTCAGAACAAACCCTTCAAGAACATCAATCAATAGGAGGTTTATCAGAACATCAATATTTTGAAGTATATAATATTTTCAAAAGAGAGACTTTCTTAAGAACTATATCTAGTACTCTTCTTTACAGCAAATAATTAATTACAAAAACAAATTATAAACTCATAGTGTTCTCGAAATCAACTGTAAATCGATCATTTCTATATTAATAATTTTTTTTAATACTTACTTAATAAACTTGATCAATACAGTCAGCGTTATGATTTATAAAAAAATATAACTATTTATAAACCTGATTTGTTCCCTTTGTTATCACTTTTCTAAGAGAAACCATATGCACTTCAGAGCGAACCACTAAAACACACTTTCACATGCCCTCCGCTAATTGAATCCCCCCTTAAATTACTCAATAAGAGAATATGGAAATAGGCTCGAAAGAGGTAATGAAAACGCAACAAATGGCTAACTGAACTTCAAAATTGCAACATATGAACCAGCTCTCGTGTTGAAGCGAATAACAATTAATTTCACAAATTATTAACCATAAATTATTATTTAATCTTTACATAAGAAAAATAAAAATTCTCCTTAACACAATCTAATTAACAAAATAATTAATTTAAATTTTTTTACTTAAGAAGCTTTCTTTTGGTATAAAAAATATATTTTCTAAAACTAATGGTGTTTTGAGAGTATTTGGTATCTTCTTTGGGTATCTTGGGTCAGAAAAGTCATTATCCTCAATCAGATCATGTTTTTTAATCACTCCATCCAACTGCTTATATGAACCTTCTGTCTTTGACATCCCACCCAATTCATCGCTTTCATAGCTTGTACACTATAGTTACGTTGGATGCGTTTTACTTTAGGATCCAATGCTACACCTGCGGATGAACTTTGTGAGTGAGCATCAGAACTGGACGGCTGATTATAGGAAAATTGACTAGCCCTATTAGAACCAGAAGGTCCTGCAGTTTGTGTACTTGACCGTACTGGATAATAAGAAGAAGTCCAAAATTGTGAAGGTGGATTATAAGAAGCTTGACTGCGTTCCACATAATCATCTTGACTATATCCAGTGTATGTTGACTGGTTCTGTGAACCAGAATAATAATCAGAGCAGTAGATTGATATGAAGATGAAGTCGGTTGGTTAGTTAGGTTAGGTGGGTTTCTTCTGGACTCATAGCCAGAAGCAGAAGTGTATGAGGATGAGGTAGGTAGGTTATCTAAATTAGGTAGGTTTCTTCTGGACTCATAGCCAGAAGCAGAAGAAGTATATGAGGAAGAGGTAGGTAAGTTATCTAAATTAGGTAGGTTTCCTCTGGACTCGTAGCCAGAAGTAGAAGAAGTATATGAGGAAGAGGTAGGTAAGTTAGTTAGGTTAGGGTTATTTTGTTCAGATCGTTGACTCGACCTTGTACGGTTCTGGGACCGTGAAGAAGTCAACTGAGATTGATGAATCACAAAACTTTTTGTGTATTTTTCAACCAATGCCCACAAAAATTCTTTATTTGGATGTAATCCATCTTCCATTAGTGGACTTTTTAAAGTTAAGGTCTTTTTCTGCAAATATGCTCGATGAGGAGTAGTTTGAAGCATTATGCGGGAATCTAACTTTTTATGATAGAAGTCAAAAACTTCCGTTCCCAACAAAACATTTTTAAATGCCCAAGTGTAGTCAGAAGTATTAAGCTTTTCAAACTGTTGATGAGCATAGATTGAATGATCCCTCATTTTCTGAGGATCTAACTCAGGATCATTAAAAACATAGTCTCTAAAAGACGCTCCCCAAGCTTTGATTACCCGCTTCCTGTTAAAAGTCACCATATCTTGGATTGGGGGCACTATAAGATAAACTCTAGCGCGTGGGTTAGATTCTTTTACTATGTCCACAATCTTTGTCATTTCCGCAGGAATTTCATCGATAGTAAAATTATGTACAGGTTTGAATACCTTTACTGTTTTATGCTGCTCATTAACCAGTTCAGTGGGTTGCCAAGCCATTGTGGTCAGAGCCCACACTACTACATAATCAATATCAGAGCTCATGAAAGTTTTGACACGATCAACACAATGAGCAACTGTCCTACCTGATTTAAAATCAACACGGGTAACAATCCCATACTTGCGTCTCAGGGATGCTTTTTCATCTCTAAATAATGCGACTGCAGATGCGCCAACCGCAAGAAGAAGAGGCATTTTATATTCAATTTGACTATTGATACCCAAATTTGGAAATATTAGTACTTGCTTCCAATGTTGTCAGTACCTGCAAAAGACAATACAATGATTAATGAGTGTAAATGTTATTGTTAACATAATATATACTAGTAT
Organism: Trachelipus rathkii; assembly: GCA_015478945.1. Lineage (NCBI taxonomy): Eukaryota > Metazoa > Arthropoda > Malacostraca > Isopoda > Trachelipodidae > Trachelipus > Trachelipus rathkii. The sequence goes on from JABUQX010040536.1 coordinate 20,763, forward strand.
CCAATCATCTAATTCTCCTACTTGAAATTTAACAGAGAAGCAAACCCATCAGTAACAAAAACAAAATATTTATGTTGGGCATTCCATGTGACTGTAAGTTAGCAAAGTCGATATTAACATTTCTGCTGAGGGTAAATTTATTACGAATACTACAGACTAGAACTACAATAACATTAAGAAAAGTAGAAGTAGAAAAAAAACTGCTTGGAAGTTTTAGATTTATTTATTACAAAATAAATATTAAAATAAATTTATTCCTTTTCTGAGTGAGGACGTACCATTGAATTGGTACAGAAAATTATAAGACAACCGTCAGCATTCCAAACTGCAACCTCATCTTTGAATGTGATCTCCATAATAAAGAGGTTATTAATGTGTGTATACGCTGAAACAGAGTCTTAAATAGCTCTGTGACAAGACAGATTATAACCTCAGGATATGGCAATTGTCCGGTAATGATACTATTGAGTCTTTTCTGCATGGTCTCCCCTGCAAACGATATTTGTGAGATGCTTAATGTTTCCTTATATATGAAACACGAGCTCAAGATGAAGATCAGGGGTTGCATTATAGAAAAATAGAAAAAACCTTATAAGAGAATCGCCCCCTCCGGAAATTCAAGAGGGAAGAATCACTCGGGAATTAGTTATTGCCTGGTTTTCCAATGGAAGAAATCGAATCCTCCTGATGGAGAACGAGCAACTATCAGCAATACATTGTTTATTTCGGGGATGTGACGAATTCTAAAATCTATTCGTTATAATCCTCCATGTTCTAGCAGCCACCATCCAATTAAATCATGTTTTGTGGTAAATTAAATAATTGTATCCGTGCTAGATCACAAAATTCTCGATACCACAGAGGAAAGTCTGAGTATATCTGCCGCGCAAGTACCAGTGAGTCCTTATCGATACCCATTTCTTTTTGAGCCCATTTAAGTCTATGATATTGAAAGCAATGGGTTTCGTTCGCCGGGCTTGTAGTTTAAAAACAAGCCAAGGCACCTTAGATTAGATGCGCAATCACGTGTGATTTCCTTGTAGATTACATTCAAGACTTTAATCTGGAAATCCTAATATACGAGGATTTACCAAGCTGCTTTTAATTCCCGAAATGCGGTTTTTGACAATTCAGGAGTATCCAATGTATTATGTTTTGCCCGTTTGACAGACAGGGGCTTACTAATCTCGAACAATTGGAATTCTGTCATCCTAGAGAAGAATCTCCCCAGAGATTAACGAAGATGCTTACCTGTGGTTGGTATTGGGATTTCTAAAGCTCCCTTCAGTTTTTTGAAGAGCAAGAAATCACTTTTGGAGATTGGATCCCAAGAATTCCACTTCTGTAGGACAAAGATTGTTCTTGCTGGTTTATTTACCCATCTCTCTAGAGCTGAAAGACTTGATCTAAAAGTGGCTAATGATCTTTCAAACATCTATTACTTAAAATATGAACATCCAGATATTATATTCACTTTGGACTTGTTAATTCTTTTAAACGCACATCATTGACCACGTTAAATGTGGCCGGCCCATTTACTCCAAAAGCATGTCTAGATATTTCATATGAGGCGAACCGATGGAAACCTTTTCTCACATACATATCTCTCATGCTAACTGATAATCAACCTTGAACCAAGGTCTATGGTGAGAGAAAATAATTATTTCCGTCATGTTGTAATCATATCGATCAAATTCGGCAATGGAACGACAATCGTCTTTGTGTGATCAGATTGAGCTTCCGAATCAATACAAGAGCAATTCCGTCCGGTTATCCTGACTGAACATAAGAGGCCGAAATACGGAGATATTACTGGCGCACGAAATTCTTTTGTAACAACGGTTGACCATGCTTTCATTTCTTGAGCCCAAGGGCTTGATAATCGTCACTGAGAATTCTTATGTCGTTGTTTTCCACCCAATGGACTGTGAGTCTATTTGGTAGCCACACCAATCGTGGTCACCAAACTCATGTGCTTGATGTAATAGCAATACATCAATAAGACTTTGTTTCTCTGAGTCGACTATGGGTATGTCCGAAAAACGAAAAGCTTCTTTTATTTTAGTGGGGGTCCACAACTCACTGTTACGAATTTCATCATCGGCCATAGGATTGACACCACAAGCCCTAATTTGTGAATTTTCCTCCTCCGTAAGGGGTGTGAATTTCCCTAATACTGTGTTTTTCCTAAGATATCTTGTATTTTCGGAAGTATTCATAACAGCAATTTGATTAGAAGAAGCTAAGTCAATGACTCCAGATATTGGGATAAGGTTCTTTTCGCGCTTCCCTGGAAACCTACCAAGGACAATGGATCATCCGATATTCCCTTGACAGTTACCATTTTACAAGAAAAAGGAGGTAAACTAATGGAGTTAACATTGATACAGTTATAAAAAGGTAAAGAAAGACTTTCATCTTTAGTCACAACTTCAATTTCATCATCTGATCTATGTATCAGTTCTCGGGTGGTCAGGTCAGGAAGTAGGTTATTGTCCTTTAAGGCGGCAGCTCCTAAAACCATCCCTTCGGACATGGTTTCAGCAGGCATTACGAGAAATATAATAGGTTTCGTCATGATGAAATTACTACCATAGAAAAACAATGGGACTTCTAGATAACATTCTATGGGAACATTGTGGTCTTGGATTAGACCACTAATGGACTTTATCCCTATTTCGGCAGATGGTCGCAAAGGGACATCCTTCAAATATTGATCAACCAACTCTTTGTTGATCAAGCTTACACTGGCCCCGTTATCCACCATACAGGCACAAAATCCTGAGCTATGGGAACTAAAAGCAACGGAAACTATCAATGGATCTGTGGAATATTGGAAATCAACCTGTACGGTACGTAACCGATTGTCTAATATGGGTACCTTTTCAGCCTGCAACGTTGGACTTGGTATCTTTGATGTTTCTTGAAGTAATGTCAATGGTAGCTCCGATTCTTCTCCATATGTGACTTCGAAAATGTGTATTCAAACTGCTCAAATTCTCTGAATTTGCACTGAGTCTATTACATTGGTTTCTCACGGGTCGACTCATAATACCGTGAGATGTAGTTCCCGACTTGTATGAACATAGTCTTCCATAAGCCTACAATGACTTTTTGTAATGTGTATTTTGATCAACCTTTCACCAGGGGTCTAAATATTGACAGGGGAAGAGTGCACAGTCATACCTCCGATGAGACGGGAGCTGATTATGTTTTGTGCGTTATTTCTTGATTGACCCTTTCAACTTTTTCACATTACTATTTGAGACTTGCTCTGTAGATAATTAAGGATTTGTTGGTTCATATTCTTTCTTTCTTGAGGTGTCAAGTTTTTAAAGATTTAACCAGATGCGGACCTTTACAAATGGCAATGACTTTGCGGGTGTTTAGGATTATGACGACGCACCTTTATTAAGCTGGCATTAAACTCGATGACCCTTGCTTTTTACTAGTAGCACATTAATACCTAGGATATTTGTATGCATTCGCTTCTGTGTCGGACTTCTTCTCTTCATTATACATCATTAAATTCTCTTTCCCTCATTGTGTTGAAGAAGCTTCCTTGGATAAAACGTGGGACGAGCTTATGAAATCGATCGTAATTCGGCGCGACTTCGGCGTGTCACGTAATATCGACTACGGACGCTTGTTGTGGGAGTATGAGTTGGAATTTCAGGGAAGTGTATCTTTTGGTATCACTCTTTTGAAGAAATTGTGTGCTTTGCCCACGATTCTGTCGGGCAATTTGAACAATCGTATCTATTTGAATATCGAGTCGATAGTTCATTTAAATTACCTTTTCTGTGTCTTAGCTTTTAGTGAGCTATCTTTATACTGTTATAGGGTAGGTTGAGAAAGGTATGTGGGAAGGGAATAGATATCATTCTTCCAATGAATCAGCAAAGCTGACTATGTCTTCCCATGGAAGTCTGCGAACACCATTTAACTCTTGCATTTTTATAAATTGGCGTACAATCTGTTCAATAGAAGGAGGTAGACTGTATAGAAAGGCTGAGCGCAAAGACTCATGCTCACGCATATCCAACCCTTTAAAGGCTCTACGAGCTAACTGTTCAAGCCGGAGTGCAAACATACGGATGGACTCTCCACGATGTCTACGAGCTGAATGATACCTTTGAAGTTGGTATTCATCTTTACGTTTCTCCTCATCATGATACCAACGGATTAACGTATCACGAACCGAGAAATAGTTTCTATCATCCTTTGTTAAGATCTTATATAATTTTAGGAACTTCCCTTCCAATTTTTGTC
>JABUQX010040537.1:0-10000 GCA_015478945.1 Trachelipus rathkii
AAAAAAAAGCGGTGAGTTTACCACTTAGACGAACAAAAAAATAATATAGTTCTGCATGAAAGATCAACTCATTCTCCTCCTTAATCACCATCTTCTCCTAAAAAAAACATCGATGTAGCCCAGGTGGCCTCACACTAGAATGTAATGGCCGATTATATAAATATATAAATGACTATCAGCCGAATCTGGGAAAATAAAACACTAATAAAGCAAGCTTTACTAGTGATATGAACGCATCCCACAGCTCAGCATAGGCTAATAAATTTTTTAGTGATGCTATCAGATGTCAAGATGCTTAAGAAAACAACATTGGTTACGCACGTAAGTAGATTCTTACTGGTGGCTAGCAACCTCTACCATCCCTACCCACTTAAAATTTCACGGCCCCCGCCCAATATTTCTTTCCATAATCATTCAAATTATGTTGTATTAGCCCTCGATGTATATCTGAATGGCAAGAGTATGTTAGAGGTTTGATCGGTATGGCGAAGAGATGGCGATCACTACAAAAAAAATCCATACGACCAATAACAAACAACCGTAGGAGGTATAAGAAACTGATTACAAAATCCTTATCAACACGGCCCCCTCGCCCCACCAGCAAACCCACCAAAATTTTTTGAGGAAACGGAAAAACTGAAATATTGGACAGAGCATATTTAATATAACTACACAATAATTCTACACTCGACCGTTGCTTTGTTCCGAGGTTATCAACTGAAGGAGAAGGGAAGAAACGCTGCCCTGACGGGATTGAAGCACAAGTTCCTCTTCTATCGATAAATTTTTTATTCGAGGTTTTAAAATATTCAGCGCGTAACCGTCCTCATCGATTATGACAATCCCACGGCCCGAACCTATAATCATAAAAACCCTCTTTTAACAGCATATTTCATCCGCAGGTTCCTCCACCACGGCCATTCTGGTACTCATCGGGGTGCTTGCTGGTCCGGAACCACCGCCACGCTGAGAAACGACGGTACTGCCTAATGGTAGGTACCGGCGTTCACGACACCCCACCGGGTAAGCTCCGACGAGGTCGCACTCTGGGCTGGATAGGGTACAATGAGCGCCGAACCTCGTGGAGCTCTCGTAGTAGGGGCTTGATACCACGGAGTGATGGCCACGGATGAGTACAAAACGCTCGCATGGCAGGCATATCTCTAGTCGAAGCGACGCCGCAGACCCAATCGCCTCTCCGATGCTTCGGTTGATAAGCTTTCGGAGTAAGTCAGCATCCCCGGTCGATGGTTGGAGTCGTGTACTGATTGGATTGGTTTGCTCTCCATCCTTCCCCCTTTCGCTTTCTCAAGTAGAGGTTCGATCGTACGGGTGGTAATGTCAGTGATAGTGACATCACTGTTGAGTGAAAACTTCAACGACGGCGTCACTGCAGAGAGGCTGGAAACTGGAGCGAGAGAAGTGCGCCAAAAGATACGCGATGGGCAAGATGAAGAAACTCCTATAACTTCTGCATGAAGTTGTTCACAGGTAACTAAATACGTATCTGTCACATGTAACCTACCCTACATAGATATGCTAATTCGGATGATTGAAAGTAACAACAATATCCTGTTTAATTTCAGATTAATGGTATTCTGAGATGTGGGGAGCTGGTGCTCTTACTACTAGCCGGCGTGCCCTCGTCCCTTGGTTTCCCACTAATAATACTCTATTACCAACCTCACTAACCCCCCCTGGTATCCTTCCGCTTCTGCACATGTGAGCCCACACCCCTTTCTCCTCCCATATTCCGCGACAGAGCTGGTATCTATCGAGGACCTCTACTTATAAGACGATAGAATAAGCCAATCGCGCCAATGCCTTCAACCAAGACCGCAAGGATCCTGATAAGAGTGTTCCCTCTCATTAACCGATGGACAATGGAGTCATCATCTTTATGAGTGATCGCAAACAGCTGGACCCCATATTTGCCGGTCCCCCGCTTTTGTTAAAGAACGTACATCGTCTTTAACTGGACCGGAATCAGAGGGTAAACTTTTCGAAACCTTTCGTACTGGAATTTTTCTTTATTTGGCAAATTATTTTCGTGATTTTGTATCCATGATGTTGGGTATACAAGAATTGTTCCCTCATGACTGGTAAGTTTGACCAACAGGCTCAAAAAACTGTGTGTTATTGTTCATTAGAGGATGGATTTTTCTGCCAGGCCAAAGGGTGTAAGTGCCCATATCAGGATGAGTCAATCTGCGGGTTTGCATTGCCAGGGTTTCCGATTATAGGGAGACAGTCGTGTCGGAATAGTCCCCCCCGACCCCAGACACTCACTAATCCACTTCTTACATTGAAGCCTCTTGAATGTTCTCTGAAGAGCTTCTTCTCTCTGCCGGAGAACTCTAATTGGCGCTTGTGCTCAACAAAACTGCTATAGTAGATGTCTTCCATTTACTTGCTATAAAGTATAGAATATTACCTCACTTCCTTCCCCCCGCGGCGCCTTTATTATTTGCCTCCGTCTGTCAGTGATTAAATAAAAATACGTCCCATCACCAACCCCCTCTCGTTATCCATTCTACAAATAATATTAAACTATAAATAATTTAATATTTAACCAAGTATTATATATTATTTTTTTCTTCAAATCCGTATTCACCAAGTCGCTCGTCAAGAATATGTTAATATAACGCAGATAAATTATAATTATAAAGCTGAATATAAATGATATATTTATTAAAATGATTTTAATATATAATAAATCTCTTATTTTTTAACAATTTCTTTATTTAATCTTTCAAACAGTCACTGCTTAATGTCATACCCTATGTTAATGTCTTCTTTGGACAAATTTTTATAAAAGTTTTTAAATCATTTTTCACAAATACTTTTAACAATTAATATACTAAAATTATCATGCCCCCATAGAAAGCTGTCGAGTGGTCACCTCCAACATTCGAACCAACAAGTGTTAGTGACAAAAGATACATGATACAGGTCTGTTTTGCTTTATTCATTATATTGGTCGGTTGAAGTAGGTGACCGCCCAACAGAAGGATAATCTTAAGAATCAAAACATACTGATATGAAACTTTGTTTATTAATCATAAGAAACAAAATATATCATTAAAAGGTAAAGCAGTCTAGGGATTATCATCTTTTCAATACTCCCATTCCTACCCAATCCTTATATTCAGTTTTTTATGAGCAATTTTGTTTGCTTATATCCTTTAGGAATCTCGGGACACTTCTTTCTAATAAAATTTAATACATAACCAACAATAACAGGTTTAATACTAATCATACCTGGCAAGATTTTCTTCTTAGTGATCCGCCTGAAAGCAATAGAAACGGTGCGTACAAAGAACAGATTCTCTACCACAGTGTCCATTCAATGAGAGAATTAATCTGTCCTCGAAACTTCTAACTAGCATAGCAAAAAAAATAATTTCAAATAACAATTAATATAACTGACATTGTATGAATACCCCATTCATCAGCAGTATCGAAAAATCATGTCCTCAATAACATCCGAGTTGTCTTCTTGCATTAACGACCGCGATGCCATCATACTGTCAAAAATTCTCATAACAACGATCATGACTCAATTTGGCAGCGACCCTCTATTTGATCCATGTCCATCCACCCAGTATTTATACTACCACCTTATGAACCTAGGGGGAGAGGAAGAACGCCAAGAGCCACAACATGCGCGAAAAACTTTGACACTGAAGAATGTGAAGAAGGAACGCATCTTACGCACGACCACACACCGCAGGCGAGCTAAAAAGCGTTCAAGTATTGTCAAAATCCGAACAAATCAGGCAGATCATATTTGGAGAAGAATTCTGGTAAATCATTTTGAGAAACTATTTATAACTACTAGACGCGGCTCTAATTTAACATTAACTTACTACCTAATATCCCTTATGACTATTGACGACGGTACCCCTAGTCACAAAGTACGCGAGTTTTCCATCTCCACAATTATCGAAGATCAGCCGTACCTGTCCCATACGTCGGGTAAATGGGCGAGGTGGAAAATTGAACCTGGTTAAATCTTCCTCTCCTATGTGAATTAACTCGAGATCACTGTCATTCAAGTTGAGATGAGCATGGATCACCGAAGCAACTTCATCCAACTTACATGATATGTGTATTGCTGGTGGTGTTTGAGAAGTTGAAAAGTGGATGGGTTAACTGATTAATTCTGAAGGAGGAGAATGATGAAAACGGACTAGAAGGAAACCTGGAGAAACTCGGATATGTTCCCTGAAACAGAAGTTAACGTTACTGAACAATTAGAAAAGTCGCCACGGAAAAGGTGACCGGAAAAAAAAGCGACCATCCTTCGTCTGGCTCCTCCCTGAATAAGGAACTGAGCCAACTGCTGAACGACCAGAATGCAGATTGGAACCTTCGGTCTCACTCCCTATGTGACAGACATAGAACTTCAATGAATATGTTTACCGCTCTTACCTCTTATGCGTCACTATCCACTAACTCGAGTGAATACAAGCAACACTGTATGATTGGGATCTGTTAATTAAAGCCGAGAGAATTTGGGAGTAGAAAAACTAGAATAAAAGACATAACAATAATGGTCTCCCCGCTGCATTCTGCTAGGAATCCCCCCACAAATCGGCCTCCGTCACAAAGCCCGGAGGCCAGCAATACCCTTGCACCAGTATAGCTGAAAGGAATGAATATAGAATGTAAACTACTTTTCAAACAAGATAAAAATAACCAAACATAAACCTGAGTCGAAGATGCATGGAGTAGCGGCATCCAAACAATTATCTTCGCATGCTCCGGCCTCTTGTCAACGATTTAAAGTGAGTGTAAACCTGGAATGGTTTTGTGAAAATTCTGTATATATATATCCGCCTTCCTCCTGGACGGAAAAGAATCAGCAAGATAACCTAGGGGGCTCTGGAAGAAACAAGTCAGCCGCCCCTCTACTGGAAACGCTACTATAAGGTGAGAAGCACTGGCAGTGTCTCACAGGAGACATTGTGTGATGTCTGCACGTATCAACGTTCAGTGTAATCTACTTGATTACACACCGATAACAGGTTTAGGTCAACCTTGCTGTAATAGTATCCATTTGGTAAAATATCGGGAGGGCATACTGTTGAACAGACAACCACCTCCTACTTCAAAAGTTCTATTTTTGCGAAATCATCGAGTCTATTTCGATGGACGGATATATGGATTTTCTCAAGTCAGGTTCGTTATCTGATATTGAAGATCTGAGGTTAGCACTTGAATTTAGTACACGAGTATCTTCTGCATCTTCCAATCCTTTTTTTTTGCGCTCTCTCTTCTCAGTACTCTCTGCCCCGTTAAATTGTCTCTTGTCAGAATTACCAACCGTTTGTCTCTAAAACACCACATATGTGGTCTTCGCGCATAAAAATGAGTGCTGCCTGACCCAGCGTCGACGGGTCCGTGGGACATTAATCTAAATCACATTTGCCTCCCAGATGCACGAGAAACCCTGGAGCTTCTCCTCGTACCACTTCTACTCTATTGCTTGTCACGTTAGCACGTCCCTGAATAAAGGGCTAGGTGCACACCCCGGCCTTTTACCATGTACACGCCCAGTGAATGATTAATGGTATTAGGGGAAGGCGCCCGGGGCGCTTCCAATAACAAATCAGTTGTTGTTTATTCTGCTTGATCGCAATAGAATAGTGGGTAGGGTTGTATTCCAGCGCGAATTACTTATTTTCTGTCTACTTTTTTCTTGTCGGAGCGCGAAATGGTCGGAAGTGGTCGTCAGACGTAACCCTCTCACCTCCCCGCTACTAATTAATTAATCCCGCTCTGTGAAAACTGTGTGTGGAGACCACTCTCCGAAGAGCCTTCTAGGCCCGACCCCACGCACAAAGATTTCGGAAACGCGGATCCACCAGACCTACCCTTGAGGGGAGCCATATATAGCTAGTGTGAAATTAGTTGTTTATAAATTGAATGCAACCGTAAAATGAAAGAAAGTACCTTCATATAATAGATCATTGAATTGAATAAGTATAGTATTATTCACTAAACCACAACCGACTTGAGGGATATATTTACAAGAGGTACATCAAAAGTCAATTAAATCGATGCTGAATTAAAACAATCTGTTAAGTAGCGCTCTATAAATACTTATCAAACCTTTCCTTTCTTGTCCCTGCAAACAGGCCGTTAATTATCTGTTTTATTTGAAATCTTAATGACTATGTATTTAACAGATATTTAGTATGTTTAGAGACAGGAAACATTGTAAATACCTCTTATAGATAAGTGAAAAACTCTAACTAATATAATTACTGAGTTATGTTATAATATAGATAACACAAGTAGAGAGAATTTCGAGATTTATGGCTCAACTTAATTTGAATAGATAAATGGGATAAGAATATATTTATGAGAATGTTTGAAATTGTTTTCTTAAGAAAAGATTTGTAGATATTATACAAGAACTTTTAAGAGAAAACAAACAGAAACCTTAAAACACTCTAAGAAGACCATTTCTCGGCGCTGTCCTTGAAGAGAATTAACCTTTTATAATAACAGTCTATGCTATAGAACCGAACCTGCAACTCTATTGAGAAAAACCATGTGAGCTATAGTCCAATATTGGCACACAAAGTCCTGAATTATTTTAGATAAACTCGGTTATTAATACAAAAGAATAAGTAAAAATATTTATTTATAAACTAATAATTCGTTTATGAGCATCGAGGAGGTATGTCCATGTACCAGAAAAGAAAACATAATGGTCTTACGTCAGAAATAGACCGTACTAATTAAATAAAGAAATTTTACTAAGTGGAAACATAAACAACATGACGCACTGTCTGAAGAAAAACCCATACTCAGGTAGTTGTTAGAAGTCTTCGAGACGAGAGGTAGCAAAATTAGCTATAGTTAGAAACAAGACAAGAAAAGAAGTTTCATATAGTTACACTGTCTACAGTAATAATATTGGGCAACTAAAGAGAATATAAAATAGTAATACCTAAAAAACCCTAGGTGAAATACGAAGAAAATCAAGAGAAAAATTAAACAATACAGTAATCTTCACTAACATCGATATTATAACATATTGATGAATAAAAGATATCTAAATTAACAATTCACTCGCTAAAAGGCACTAATCATACTTAGACGATACTGATATAAAAAATGTTTGTAATAACAATTATTTAATTCTATCATTAACACTAAAAAGCTCAAAACATTATCCTTCTTCAAATAAGAACATAACATATGCAGTTCTAGAGTAAAAAACCTCATTTTAAATGATTCAATCTTTTCTATAGAATCGCTTAATCAATTAGGTTAACTTGTAAGTCAATATTCAGTAATGCGAGATTTGGTATTCTATTTCAATTAACAATCTACTAATATATTGACTTATTGTAATTGAATTAATAACCTAGAGGACTCAATGATATAAATTTGTGGTGTATAACGACAACCAATAAATAAGAATAGTAATTACGTAACACTTGCAAAGATGAGTAAATGCGTGAAGACTTAGGGTACAAAGATAATATTTATCAGCACTTAATTTGTGAAAACAACGTTTATAATGTATGGATCCTCACGAACAATCTAACATGATTCCAATAGTTTCTGTCTTTTTGGGATCATAAATAAGAGCAAAGAAGCTATTTTAATTCCCTTAAGAGATCTATTTAATGTTCCAATTTATTGAATGATAATAAATGAGTTCACTCCCTCCAAAATAAAATGCGTATTTTCTTCGAATGATTGGAGGTCTAGTGCGACGGCGCGAACGCGCGACTGACCCACGCATCCCTTCTCCGCCTGCGTGCTCTCCTCTGCACAGTTAAAAAGCTCTTGATAACACCCCGAGAGAAAGAGTATAAATTGGAGAATAATTTGTATAGCCATACTGTTCAAATACTGGAAAAAAATTCTGTCCACCCATCACAACCCTTACCATAAAAATCTAATACGACTTATCTCCACACCAACAACAATTTTTCGACAGATGGCAAAAAAAGCCTCAAACTAGGTTTTACTTAATGAGCTATAAATGTAACCTGTTACAAAAATTAACTTTGCATCACTCAAAATATCTTTATTACACCAATATAAGCCCCACCATTATTATTTGTACAAATTACATTCTAATAAAACCCTAAGAGTTGCAAAATCATAAAAATACAAACATTTCAGGAGAGCTGATGTAGGTTAAAACATAATAAGTTAAATATAATAACATAACACTAACAAGAACATAAATATTAAGATATTATCGGATACAACACTTCTTGTTTACCATTGTAATAAGCATAAAAGATGTAAACACTCATTATTGAGTAAAATTATAAACTCATATAAAATATTAAAATATATAAAAAATCACGCTTTTTAATGAACTAAAGATAAACCAATGATTAATTTTCCCTCAATTTAAAATAGAAACCATTAAAAATGAAAATAAATATTTTACTTGACAAATAGCAATGTCCAATAAAAAAGTACTGATTCACATTTCTTAAACCATTGAAAATTATTGTTTAGCTACTGCTTAAGCATATACTTAATTTCATTAATATACTCTACAAACTGACCCATAATTCATCATTAATGAAACTATAAGTTAAGCATTACACTAAAATAATCCTATCCACAGAAAACAGTCATACACACAATAGGAAAGAGACTAAACTTGTAGCTAAACTAATAAAAATAATATGACCCTACTGATACTTAAGGGAATCAGGGTATCCGTATGGGAGTCTACTTAAAACAATCATACTAACTGTTGAGAATTGAAAAGAGAAAGAAGACACGAATAGAAGTAACTATCTCTTGATGAAACATATCACAGATTATGATAGTAACCATATAGAGCGTAATAAGGTTCAATACTAAAAGATGTATAAACTTTGTGTCAAAGTAGAAATAAGAGTAATCATTTGTGTCAGGTAGAAAATATATTAAGGGTTACCTAGCAGCTAACACCATGTAAATAATTTGAGAGCTTTAACGCTACTAAAGGTACCTATTAAATAAAAAACTGGAGATTATCTAAGGAAAACGTGCACTAAAAAGCTTTAACTGTAATAAACTATAAACATAATCAATTTAATTTATTACTTAAATTGATTCTACTAGTAGATGCATATTAAGGTAGAATCAACACATGTAGTACAGGACTATGTTTAAAACCTGTATAATATTTTAAAATAGTAATATAATATTATTTATATACTCTACACTGAGATAAGAGGCTCATTCACGTGAGAGAAACTTCTAAGCCAGTTATATTTATATAAGCTCCGAGTACTTAATAGTACTGTGAGCTTTAATCATGATAATAGAACATCATGCATCAGGCTCTTATAACAACATATGAATGACTTATCGCTAAAAACCAATAACAGTCGCACGGGTCTATAAAACTTCCAATAGTTGGTCGTGCAACTATATTGAAGATTGAGATCAACAAAACACACTATATAAAAGCTCAGGTGAAAAAATCATATGTTGGTTTATTGATTAACCGCTAGCATGGTGAATAAAAGGATAGTTAAAAATGTATTATTTAATAACATAGTTATGGAATAAACACCAGAAGGCTATGTGAGTGATTATAAACATGTACGTTGCGTGTATTATGAGTGTGCGAGCACCGTCTTGAGCTATGTTTAGTGCTAATTATGCGAAGATGTGTTAATCTGTGTGACAGAGATTTAATTACTCACGTGCATTAAGTAGGAAAATAAACAACTTATTACATAAAAACGGAAAACATGAAAAGAAAATACTAATATACTGCTGACAACCAAGCTAACAGATAAATACTACAAGTTTATTCGTACGTGGAAGATAGAGATCATTATGCACAAGTACCGATGTTGAACGTTCTACATTTTATAAAAAAACCTATATCCATATGGCCATCGCCAATTTATTTTTATAATTGTAGAAGAAATAGCAATATGTTGGGTAATCATAAATGTTTAATAATACAAACCATCATCAAAAGTAACTTCGATGTTTGTAAACATTCATA
>JABUQX010040537.1:15000-27920 GCA_015478945.1 Trachelipus rathkii
CAGGACCCGTATATCCAGGCAAAAAAAATTGAAACCAGTTGGACTAAATTAAAAGCCTTGACTCATGCCATTGTTTACCGAGTAAGAAAAAACTACTTGTTGAAATAAGAGACTTTAAGAGGCGGAATAATTTAACTTTATTTATAGTATTTGTTTTAGTTGATAGTATTTATTTATTAGTATTTAATTGAATAAAAGAATATAATATTATTATAAACCTAACCTAAACCTAACATGAACGACCGAAACATTATTAAAATGGTTAATATTTTTATGGTAAATATTATGTATTATATTTATATTTATAGAAAATAATTATACAATATTTTTTTAAAAGTACGTTCATACTATACTAATATTTATTCATCACTATATATACTATATCACCATTTATTTGCTCATATAATTATAGGTTAAGGAATGTCATTATAAGACTTAATAAGCTTTAGTTCAGTTTAAAGTCCTATTTTATTTTATGTTTTATTTTTTATTAGTAATAAACTAAAAATAATAAAAAAAAAAAAAAATAAACCAGCATAAGAATAAAAGAAACTAAAGAAAATAACAAAAGGCAATTTGTTCTATTTAGGATATTTGCATTAAAATAAATTATAAAATTGTTAGGTTTTAACCAAACATACACTGGTTTCATATATATTAGATATATATATATTAATATTATATATATTAATATATATATATGATAATATAATATAATATATATTAATTAATTATATATATATATAATAATAATATATTATTAAATATATAGAATATATATAATATCTAATACATATATATTATAATATTAATATTAATTAATATATATAATTAAAAAATTGAACAGAGTATACGTTTAATTTCGGTCACAAAGAAGTTAGATAATATATGTACTATTGTAGTATAGTATTATTATATATTTAAAATGAAATTTCTCATTTTTTTATTTCTATTATTATAATTATATTATTAATTATATATTTATTATTAATTATTAATTATTTAAATCTAATTATTAATAGATATATATTTAATTTAATTAATATTATATATTATTATTATTTAATTATAGATTATTATCTTTATTATATTTAATTAATTATTAATTAAATTTAATATTTTAATTTATTTAATTTATATATATATTATTAATTATTTTATAATTAAAATTATATTAATTTAATTATCTATTTCATTTATTATATTATTTAACTAATTATTATTATTATTACCTTCTTTCTCTTAATATATTCTTGACTATATATTATATATTTAAATTTTATATTTATATTATATTATTATTATATTACTTACTTATTATTATTATTATTAATATATTATATATTATTTATAATATATTAAATTTATTTATTTATATATTAATTATTATATTAATTATTTATATTATTATTTATTATTTAGTTAATTATTATAAGAATTAACTAATAGTCTCCAGATAATAATTATTATGCATTATCATTATATAATAATCTTTATTAATTTTATATCTTTTCTTTTATTATATATATTTATATATAATTAATTATTATTATTATATATATATTATTTATTATATTAATTTAATCTCTTATATTATTATTTAATTATTCTTTATTATAAACTGTATTGTCATTCGGGGCTGCATATAGCGGCACAACACTGTGTGCAATCAGTAGCCCATTCATCAGATAAGGAGTGACGAAAATTGAAGTCTCCCAGTTACATGATTTATTGCCATTTTGTAATTGTAATATATCTCATTCTACTTTTGTTCTCTCTGTTCATTACAAGTGTATAAAAAATCTGTAATTACTATTGTGAAAAAAATTTTTGATTTGATTTGTTCTTATTATCCTATTATAAATCTATATATCTCATTCATATCATTATTATCTACTTATTATACTCTATTATGTATCTATTCTCTCATTCACATCTTTCATTACTATTAATTCACTTATTAAATATATATTATTATATATTCTTACATTCTAGCTATTTAACTAGAAAAAGTTTACTAATTAGATTACAATATTAAATCTATTCCATAATATAATTATTATTATTATTAATTAATTATATTTAATATAATATAATTATAACTTTAATTAAATATATAATTATATATTATAATAAAATTAGTTCGACAAGTAATAAGTCTTATGAATATGATAAAACCTTTTAATAAATATGGCAGTATTACGATTATATTTA
This sequence comes from Trachelipus rathkii, assembly GCA_015478945.1. Classification (NCBI taxonomy): domain Eukaryota; kingdom Metazoa; phylum Arthropoda; class Malacostraca; order Isopoda; family Trachelipodidae; genus Trachelipus; species Trachelipus rathkii. The sequence goes on from JABUQX010040537.1 coordinate 17,215, forward strand.
TATTTATGAATATTTTTAATGCAATATTATGCTAATTCTTTATATACCTTGAACAGTGCAATATCAATATAATCTATTTGGAAAAATAGCCCGTATTCACCAACTTTATAATTACCTATAATATTATTTCACTCTACTAATTCTATTATCTATCATACATGTAATCACGTATTAAGGAGAGCGGTGTCTCGTTGTAATGAGCAGGTCTGCATACCAAAGCCACGAGAGATATCGCAATCGGCCATACACGTAAAGACTCGAGCGAGCGATAGAGCACAAACCTGAAGAGAGCCTTAAGGTAGCAGCAGACCCACACACAAGCTCCAAAGCACACTCCACTCCACTGATTTTCTCCTCTCCTTAAGGGGAGCATAACCGCTGTGCGAATCACGCCATTATATTTCATCGTAGTTACCTCCATACCCCATGTACATGGAGACAACCACACATCCTATACCATGACAGTTGTGCGACAAGCTCTAGGGGGTCGGGGCGGAGGTTCCCTCCAACTCTTTACTTCCATCCTTTCCCTACCCCCCGAATTACGCCCTCCGAGAATACACCCCCGACACTTCTATGATTCCCTTACTCTACTGACAATGAAATATAAGGTAGACCTCAATTACAGACAATCGTTACGACCATACCATATACCAAAACCACAAAGACTATAATTAACGAACAGAAGGAGGCTTAGAGGTATGAGTGATTCTTCAATGAATGATATTCATAACTAACTGTTGATAGATTAAAATGTCTACGTATTTAGATGAAAAAACTGTAATTATTGACTTGAGACATTCGAAAACCCACACAGCATTCATCTTAGCCTAATAGATGTATGTAGACAAGATCAGACCTTCAGTAACTCCAACAAGTCACCCTCACAGCATCACTGTCTTTGCTGTTGACGTGGGTCGCCTTTCAAATACGAAAGGGTAATTTAGAGTGAGAGTATCGTGCTCTAAGAGTGAATAGGGAGGCAACCAGTTGCAGACGCGATCATTACTCTCAAAACCGCGAACAAAACACCTGTTCCGTATTGTAGTAAGTTGTTTGAGCTACCGCCATAATCTACTCTAAAGATATGCATAGGCTCTGCAAGAAACAACATTTATGGCCTGACGGCAAATTAATATCACCTCGACACCGTGTCTACATTGGGGTTCGGGTTCTGTTAACATTAATCCACTTCCGGGTTTTATAAGTCAATTTCCCAAAATCAAAACAGAGACGTAGAACTTAAGACGCTTACGACATCTATTCTCTGTCATATTCGTCAGTTAGCTGGAGTAGCCACTGAATTCTCAAAAGTCCACAATACGTAGCAATTGAAAATAATTTTATTGAAGGGCTTTCCAGTCGCATTTAAGCATTAATTCAATTGTGTTGTGTCAGCAATATCGTTTTCCAAAGATGAACGTGTATTTATTATTGAGATCAAGGCGTACTGTGCGTATACAAATCATACAAACGCATGATAGAGGAGATTGAATTGAAGCTTCCTCAGTCTACAGTTCCAAACAAGTTGACAATATCACGTTTGCTTAAGAAAAAAAAATTCATGACACAGCAGAAAAAATTTCATTCTACTTTAAAGGAAATTGAAAACATTTGCGTCTCGATGCGTTCAAGACGCTCACCAAGAAAATGACTTAGAAAATTATCGTCACAGGTTGGACTGTTACCAGCTATGTTTTGAGGGCTACAAAGAAGTTAAAAAATTGCATCCTCACCGAGTTGGTGTCGTCCGTCAACTGAAAGAACCTTTCTTCTGCGGTTGTAAATGCCATGAACGTGTACGTATCTGTATTCCAGGTTGCAGGAAATCATTTTCAAAATCTGATGACACGGTACATACATGTCATCATTCGTCCTTTTATTCATAATATGAGTAGGCTTTTTGTTAATGTTTAGGACACTCTTATTATACATAGCGGGATTACATCCTTTTTTGAATAACCCCGATCATATATGTAAATTTATTTCCATGATATTTTAGATAAACATTCTATCTGCTTTGTAATACTACTCATAAGTTTATTTTCTTTTACTTTATAGCGGTGGTGGGTTAGAATCTTATCTCACCGAACCATATGATAAGCTATTGATTATTTAAATTGGTAAGTTAGTCTATTATAAACACTTTCACATTTCACCTTTTTACGTTGCAGTGCGCGTAGACCTACCTCTCGTATAATTATTCTCTGTAGATCAAGAGATGAGTTTTCATTCGCAATATTCTTCTAATACCCGATTACTCATGACTTATTCGAGACACCCCTGCGTCATAACTATTAACACAAAAACACAAACCATATTATCTATATTCTAATATATTATATAGCTCTATTTACGATTAGAGGTTTATAACAATATAGTAATATAAGCTACTGGACTTTCCCTAGTCAAACTTATCCATTGATATAATATTATTTAATATATATTATTTAAGTGTATTGAGAAAATATAATAATAATAACGTTAGATAAAATAATATAATATTTAATATATTGAGTTTATATATATAATTTATATATTTATATATTATTTATTTAGTTAATTTATTTTTAGGGTGTTAAAGTGGAATAAGTAAGCTATCATTTATTATATATTGCATAGTGAATCAATTAGTATACTGAATATATATCTATATATATTATACACGATACGAGAACAGAAAAGTAGTAAAGAACATGACGCATCTCAAAAAAGTAAAAAGCACCACCCACATTACTACCAGTTCTCAGTCATCACCCTTAATACGTTATAGAAAATTAATCCAGATAAACATTCACAACTAGCTGATCGTATGTTTATGATGACTGTAGACTGAGAGACTAGCACATTAGAGTGTATAAATTCTAAGAATTCGATACAAATGATGGTGAGTTTAATCCCTCTTGAAGACTAAGCTCGTCGACTTTTATAACTCGATTCTCGACAAAATCAGACGAGAGTGTCAGAACCATCGATTCTACGGAGTTTAATAGCACACTCTTTCTTCATACGGAGCTGGCTGTTGTGCCATAGAGCACATAATACTGATCTCCTATCAGAAAGGTTCTACCAATCAGTAATATCCACTTTTTTTGCAGCTTGCAGATAGTACAATCCACATAGTCAGGTTTCGCTATATGCCAGCTATCATATTCGAATGGGCGTCGGCAATATGATTGGTACAAGATGTATCAGTGCTGCATGTAGTGAGCGCTGTTGTTTAGTTTTCTGCTAGTGTGACAGCCTTTATTCGACATCTTGAGCACAACTCTCTAATACAGTTCAGTCCTTACTTGTACAAATTTCATGAAAGCAACCGAAACAGTTCCGCAGCTGAGTATAGCCACGCATCATGCGACACAGTATTGAGGTACGCATTGAGAATCTGATAGACTATCTGATAGAAGAGACGAATAGTTTACAGCTAGCAGTAATAGCAACGAAGCACATGGTAAAGAGATGATCTCCCACTTAGCAAAACCTGCGCACTCTCTCACGCACTCTCAATCCCTTTGTCTCACTCACACATCCTCCTCAAATGGATTATTACATCTGAGAACAGACTCTCATCCGTACCATTTTAACACCAATCCTAACGTGAGCGATCACTCGCATCCAAACCTCTGCTTTCTCCCTTTTCAATACTATGAACATATTCACTTCTCTAATAGAATGATAACACACTCACTGATAAACACTTTATAGTAAACTCAGAGTTTTAACGTACTCACTATCATAAGCATGTAAAGTTATAGCATATCGAGCTAGTACGTCTATACGCTATGTACTAAGTAACCACTTAGTAGTAAAAACTTAGTACATTCGTTATCTTACTATTTTAGAGATTATCTTCTCGAAACCATTCATAACACAGTCACCATCACAAACTCTCCTCTTCTAATCATACACTCCACACAAACCAAGTAATCCGCATACAATCAAACAGGGTAATCCTACTCCACTATCTTTCCTATTTTCATAATCGTTCTTAATTATTTTTACCTTCTCATTGCTATCCCACACTATCTAATTCTTTCCCAACCCTAATCCTATATACTGAAAATTTAATAACAAGGAAACCATAAACACTATTCCTGCTTCACTCCACTTTAATATTAAAATCTAAAATCCTTTTTGACCATTTGTTCCACTTTAAACAACAACAGCCTTCACTATGCGTATCTATAACATCCTTGTTGATTTCATTCAAGAGCCTACCACCTACTACACCATATATATCCACTAACATCTGAAACAAGGCTTCCCTATTAACTACCTTTCATACGCCGTTGGAAGTCCCATAAATATACCTATAAATCAATTTTATTCTCTTCTCTCATTCACTCATCATTTGTAACATCAATGTAAAATTTTGATCACACATCTCCTCGGCGCCCTTCCAAAAATGACTCAATCAGCTATTGTCTCTATCATCATATCAGATCCCTCATGTCAACTCGACGTACTCTTCAACCTCACAAGTCAGTATGTATGTCTATCCTTACAAGCTATAATGTACAAATAAAAAGTTTCAAGCTACTTAGTTTCTAAAAGTACGTACCCTTTATCTAATCTTACTATTAATAAATATTCTTTATGTCATGTCGCTGTACCTCAATTTAATATGTACCTCCCTACATCTCCTTCCCGCCGATTACTAATTACCCTTCATGAATAATCGCCTTTAGTTCTATACAACTTTCAAATCCATTCAAAAATCACATACTCGACCTCCCATATCTATGATCATCTTCACCAGTCAATTCCCACTATGACTATCAGATTATTACCATAAATCATCTTCTCACCCTACCCATTACAACCTTCCCTACTAATTATACTCATCTCCAATATACAATTTCTTCTTTGAGCCCATCAAACCCAACCTCACCATTCTAACTATAACCTTCTTCCATATTTAACTGCTAAATGCTATGCAATTTTTTTGAAGTTTCTGTCTAACACTTCTTTACTCACATATCCCGTTTTTACATCAGTTTAGATAAACACCATCCCAATATTTATTTTATTCTGTATAGCAAAATTCTCTTACTCATCAGTAATCACTTTAACCATCTTTTTTTAGTTTCTTGAGCACATTATAGAGTAAATTTATTACTCTTAAAGAGAGAACTAATATATACTTTTCTATATGTAAAACAGGAAAAATATCTTAAACTTCCAATGAATAAATAAATCACAGTTACTATCTAGGCCGCAATTGCTAAAGATATGATATTCCATTGTCATGTGAGTTTTTAATATATATTCTTTTAAATGTTTATTTAATTGTCTTTTCCGAGACAAAGAACCATTTAGAACCTTTTATGTTTATAAATAATATATTAAACCTTCCAAAAGTAATAAAAAAACAATGCAATTAGATCTTGATATAGGACCAAAGACAGTTCAAACTCGCACAAATTGCTAGGATTGGCGTAGTCAGTGGTCCTGTCAGTGATTGAAATCTTTATCACTATATTAATTATAATATTAATATTAATATATATTTCTAACATTATATATTAATTATATCTATCCAAGTGTCTACGTTATCTTAAGATATTATATATTATAATATATTAATATTATAATATTAATATTACTTATATGTATGATATAATCATATATATATATATTAATAGTATAAATAAACACAAAGTCCTGAGGAACCCTGCATTTTACGTATCTATATTTATATTAACAGATTAATAAATTAATATGTCAGTAAATGCTATCTCATTCAAATAGACTTTAAATATTTCCAAATGGTTAAAATGTTATATATTGTTTATAAAATAATAAATTACCGATGATGCATAATACGTATAAGATAATATTATCTAGTTAACAGCCGAATATCTTATATAATTCAGTGACTTTTAATTTACTGTTCGCATTATTGTTTTGTAGCATATATGTAATGGATAGCATTTAAATATACTATAGATACTTATTATGAAAAATTTTATGATTTCTCACACAATATCAATCGAGAGAGTTAGGGTATGCAATATATCTTTTATCTACATATACATATTACGTCTATTTTCAATTCTTTTACAGTACATATTAGATATTTTTACAGTAATTATAGGGATTTATGTAAATATATATATTTTTTCATCATAATACCCAGAGGGAATGTAGTTATAGTTTTTATTTTCTTTAAGCATAAATTGGCTGCTATTCACATTATCCTAAGTTTCCTTCTCTTCTACGCGCGTAATCTAGATCGAGTCCCCTTTGAGACTACGGAAATACGGTGATTTTAACTCTCATGATCTGACGACGCGATCGAAAGGGTAAAGTAAGAATGAGAGAGAGTTGATAGCAGCAAGAAGGGCAAGTGGAGCGTCGGACTGGACGATACAGCCATAGTTATAATACCGTATATATATATATCTATTTATACCCCTTGCCCTCATCGAACCCTCCTCGCATACGAGACTGGACCGGGTTCCCCTTTCCGCATCTGACCGTATCGGGTCCCCCTTCATCTTCTATCTTCCTTGTTTAGAGAATATTTCGATAATCCCTATTTTCAAGATATTAGTATGTGAAATATGTGAGAAATGAAGTCTTCAGTGTATTTTCTATATGAAACTATATAGGTTTTATTCACATTAGAACGTGAGGATTTAAATCTTTCTAGATTGCTAAGAATACTTACACCATTTTTAACAATAAAATTATATTAGAGTATCCTTCTCTTATTTATCATACAATTTCGTTTATGAGAGTTATATTTTAGTAAGATACAGTTCATCTGACGTATTATATAATTTATTTAATTCATTATTCATTCATTCTCTATTATGATAGATTTCTTATATATAAGTATTATTTTATCTATTATAATTATTTATTAATTATATTATTATTTTATATAATATTATAATTATATATTGATAAATTATTATATTAATTAATATATCATATTCATATTAATATTTTATTTAATAATAAATCATGATTTAATTATTATTAATTATAAATTACTTAATATCTCTTTTTATTAATTATATAATACCTTATTATCATTTTTATATTATTATTATTATTATTATTTTTATTAAATTATAACTTTATATGTATATTTGATATAGGTTGATATCTTGTATGTAGTGTTTTTTTTTTTTTCAAAATATAGTAATATTGATATTTTATATCGATTTGCGGAAAAAAATCGAATTATTAATAGTTATTATACCTTGTGTTCAGGTTTGTCACAGTTTTTCGTTCTTGTTTCTATAATTTAGTTTATATATCATGTGTGTGTAAGCTATGATTATGTTGTGTGAGTGAGAGTGATGTTGCTGATGAGCTGGGATGTAAGTGTTGTTATGGTGTGTATGTTAAACGTCAGCTGCAGTTTATATGTAGTTCTTATAGGTGATAAAAAGATTCTGCGTTTTGAGACAACTACTATTTTTTTAAGTTAGTTTATACAAGTATGAATTTAAAATCTGATGTATTAAAAAATATTAGCACCTTGAGTCGTATGTCAATAAATATGCATAAGTGGTATAGACGAAGAGTAACTTAGTCTAGTAAGCAGAACCTTAGTCAGAGATGAAGACAGAGTTGTCTGTGTTCAAGACAAGTTAATAATATGAACACTATAGAGCAAAACAATTGGTTCGAACACACTACTTTATATTTGGCCACTCATTGCTTAACTTAGTATAGTTTATTATGTCTGTGCTTTTATCGTTTGGAGTGTCCGCAGAGGTTTAAGCAGTGGGTACTATGAAATAATACGAAGGTCGGAGCGCAAATCGTATATACATATACAGTTTTTTCTTAATGCTTGAGAAATATCCGCCGTTGCACGGCCGACGGCGTTTTCGTACGCGTCTCATCACTGACCCAGCATTCTCTGTACTCCTCAAGTCTCCATATGCCAGCAGTTGTGCTCTCTTGGGCTTCTACATCTCGGTCCCTCCCACTCTCTCCTGCGAGCTAGTTTTGCGTCTTCTTCTGGCTCTCATGATTGAACCGGTCTCAAAATTGGTCTCACTACCTTTAGTAACCCCTAATTTGACCAATCAAAAGTAGAACACCTAACTGTTCCTTTCAATTCTTATCCTTCATGAATTTTATAAAAATTTGGCACACAGCAGTAGCAAAAATGACCATCTTCAAGAGACATACATGATGGCCTGGACCCTATGTAACATTTTGATGTTACAGGAAATCATACCACAATCTTTGTAATGTTTTTCATATGTAACATATTATTAAAATAACATGATATAGATGAGTAAAGTGTTTCAAATTGTTTTTTTTATACACAGAACATTATGTCACATATCACAATATAACAAGCTCAGGAGAGGTATACCAACACACTGTCAATAAATATCCATAAAAATCGGTAAATAATAGGGAAAATTATATTAAATGTAAGCCAACATGTAACTTTATATGAAAAGTGTATTCTGGTAAAATTTAGTTTCAAACATTCAATCAATAGGCGAGAAAATACCGGGAGAACAAAATCAAACGTGTTAAAACTGCTCTCGGGTAAAGTTTTGTAAAAGTGACGGGGTCTTTTCAGTGTTTCAAATTGTTTTTTTTATACACAGAACATTATGTCACAAATTACAATATAACAAGCTCAGGAGAGGTATACCAACACACTGTCAATAAATATCCATAAAAATCGGTAAATAATAAGGAAAATTATATTAAATGTAAGCCAACATGTAACTTTATATGAAAGTGTATGCTGGTAAAATTTAGTTTCAAACATTCAATCAATAGGCAAGAAAATACCGGGAGAACAAAATCAAACGTGTTAAAACTGCTCTCGGGTAAAGTTTTGTAAAAGTTACGGGGTCTTTTCAGTGTTTCAAATTGTTTTTTTTATACACAGAACATTATGTCACAAATTACAATATAACAAGCTCAGGAGAGGTATACCAACACACTGTCAATAAATATCCATAAAAATCGGTAAATAATAAGGAAAATTATATTAAATGTAAGCCAACATGTAACTTTATATGAAAGTGTATGCTGGTAAAATTTAGTTTCAAACATTCAATCAATAGGCAAGAAAATACCGGGAGAACAAAATCAAACGTGTTAAAACTGCTCTCTGGTAAAGTTTTGTAAAAGTTACGGGGTCTTTTCAGTGTTTCAAATTGTTTTTTTTATACACAGAACATTATGTCACAAATTACAATATAACAAGCTCAGGAGAGGTATACCAACACACTGTCAATAAATATCCATAAAAATCGGTAAATAATAAGGAAAATTATATTAAATGTAAGCCAACATGTAACTTTATATGAAAGTGTATGCTGGTAAAATTTAGTTTCAAACATTCAATCAATAGGCAAGAAAATACCGGGAGAACAAAATCAAACGTGTTAAAACTGCTCTCTGGTAAAGTTTTGTAAAAGTTACGGGGTCTTTTCAGTGTTTCAAATTGTTTTTTTTATACACAGAACATTATGTCACAAATTACAATATAACAAGCTCAGGAGAGGTATACCAACACACTGTCAATAAATATCCATAAAAATCGGTAAATAATAAGGAAAATTATATTAAATGTAAGCCAACATGTAACTTTATATGAAAGTGTATGCTGGTAAAATTTAGTTTCAAACATTCAATCAATAGGCAAGAAAATACCGGGAGAACAAAATCAAACGTGTTAAAACTGCTCTCTGGTAAAGTTTTGTAAAAGTTACGGGGTCTTTTCAGTGTTTCAAATTGTTTTTTTTATACACAGAACATTATGTCACAAATTACAATATAACAAGCTCAGGAGAGGTATACCAACACACTGTCAATAAATATCCATAAAAATCGGTAAATAATAAGGAAAATTATATTAAATGTAAGCCAACATGTAACTTTATATGAAAGTGTATGCTGGTAAAATTTAGTTTCAAACATTCAATCAATAGGCAAGAAAATACCGGGAGAACAAAATCAAACGTGTTAAAACTGCTCTCTGGTAAAGTTTTGTAAAAGTTACGGGGTCTTTTCAGTGTTTCAAATTGTTTTTTTTATACACAGAACATTATGTCACAAATTACAATATAACAAGCTCAGGAGAGGTATACCAACACACTGTCAATAAATATCCATAAAAATCGGTAAATAATAAGGAAAATTATATTAAATGTAAGCCAACATGTAACTTTATATGAAAGTGTATGCTGGTAAAATTTAGTTTCAAACATTCAATCAATAGGCAAGAAAATACCGGGAGAACAAAATCAAACGTGTTAAAACTGCTCTCTGGTAAAGTTTTGTAAAAGTTACGGGGTCTTTTCAGTGTTTCAAATTGTTTTTTTTATACACAGAACATTATGTCACAAATTACAATATAACAAGCTCAGGAGAGGTATACCAACACACTGTCAATAAATATCCATAAAAATCGGTAAATAATAAGGAAAATTATATTAAATGTAAGCCAACATGTAACTTTATATGAAAGTGTATGCTGGTAAAATTTAGTTTCAAACATTCAATCAATAGGCAAGAAAATACCGGGAGAACAAAATCAAACGTGTTAAAACTGCTCTCTGGTAAAGTTTTGTAAAAGTTACGGGGTCTTTTCAGTGTTTCAAATTGTTTTTTTTATACACAGAACATTATGTCACAAATTACAATATAACAAGCTCAGGAGAGGTATACCAACACACTGTCAATAAATATCCATAAAAATCGGTAAA
>JABUQX010040538.1:0-5000 GCA_015478945.1 Trachelipus rathkii
TGTGATAAAACAATTGACATTTCACAGCATTCCCAATTACTGTTTTATTGTAAATTTATTGAGTGTAAATAATTTATTGAAGAGATATTGTTTTCCCAAATTCTCAAGACAACGAGAATGTATTTTCAGCTCTGTCTGAATTCTTAGCAGCTAATAATCTTCCTTCGGAAAATGTGATTGAGATATATACTGACGGGACACAAGCTATATGATGGGTCGTCGAACTGGTTTTATTAAATTGACTAAGGAAAAGAACCCTAAGATAATTGGTTCTCATTGCATCATTTATCGGCAGGCTTTGACTCGAAATCTACTGTAATAAAATGTTTATATTCAAATTTCAAATTAAATTTTTAATTGGATTTGTAAAAATAAAGATTTTGAACAAATTATACGTATTTGAGGATTTGTTTATTCAGGATTGAACAGTAAACCATCAAATTTAAATTATACCACAAGAAGCACGTTGCCTTTCTAACGTAACATGCTGGTAGTTGCTCTGATTTGATATAGGAAATTTTTTGTGAGTTGCTGGTAAAGGGACAACAATCATGTACAGTAAGTTCACAGCTTGAGGAATGTATTTTTATATGGCACAACTTAGCAGTTTTTTTTGGAACTTTTAACATTTCTAAATTTGAAGCTACAAGGAGAAAAAAATATATTATGTTTTATTGAAACTTGGAAAGCTTTTTTGTGAGAAGATATTTTCCTTTGGCAACGAGGTCTTTCAGAAGTTGTCAAACCTAATTTCTTGTCTTTTTGCGACTCTCAATGACTCAGATAGAAAATCACAGAAAAATCCTCCTTTAAAATGTTTTTAGATGAATTAAAGGGTTATCCGAATTACAGACATCTGGCAATCCTTGAAGACATAATAGGAAAGATTTTTCCAGATATTTCTTCCTGAAATACTTGGTAATTTTTGTTCGAAAGTAGACGGATGATAAAATGTTGTATTTTCATGTTTTACGAAGATAGGGTGAATGGATAATGGAATATACAATTATTCTTTATAAAGCATGTTAACTTAATTTAACTTTATTTTTATTTCAGGTCTTTGAAACTTTTACATTTTATATAAATCAAACTATTTGTTTTTACTTTTAAGTTTTTTATATTTAACACAAACCAAAAGTTCTTATACTAACCTTACTTAATCCTATCAATTATATGTTAGATGTAAAAGCAAGGGGACTAAGTCTGAGGCACTATGGTTTTTGCATGAGCTATTGTGTTGTGAACGTATTCTTAAATGCCAGGCAAAATTATGTGGAAATACGATATATAATAGATTCAAGGTCTGCAGTCTTGTTTCAAATGAAGAGAATCATAAAGGACAAGTTTAAATGCGGGAGAAGATGTGCAAAACATGAAAAATGCAGCATGATAGGAGATTGTGTAGGGCTAAAGAGGAAAGAAAGGCAAAAGTGGGAAAGTTGTCAAGCTGGTTTGGTCTATGTAAAGGAATGGTATGGGATGATAGTCGTATTTGTGTTAAGCTGGCATTATATATCGTGGTGATGGGTGGAAAGCGGACGGACTTTAAGAACAAAAGGAAAAGTGGACTGGAGTCAGTTAAAAGACGGATGTCTTGAAGGAAGGAATATTGAATTTTGAGAGAAGCAAGAGGATTGCGTGCATAATAATGGCTTAAATGGATAGTTTTGTGTGAGGTTATATAACTGCGGGCATAACCAGTGGATGAAGCCCTTTGGATTGATAGGTCTCTACTTAACTAATATTTTAATGTGCATGTGATGAAGCACTCCAAGCCCCTTAGTTCTTGGGGAACCAGAGGCAGTAGATAATATATATATATATATATTAATATATTATATATATAATATATAATATATATATATATATATATATAATATATATATATATAAAAACATAGTATATATATATATGGAGCAGAAAAAAGGTAAAACTTCGTACAGGGACGAGGATAGGCCAGTGGCACACGAGAGAGGAGAATTCGAGTAGAAATAAAAAACTAATTTCAAAGTTTGAATCAGACTTAGATTCCAAAAAAACTTTATCCAAGGTTTGAAGCGAAATCAAAACAAAAAAATTTTGCTGTAGATGCCTTCCATTAATTTCATTAAGTAATGAATGCTAGTAGTCAAACATAAAGGTTCATACAATATATAATATATAATATATATATATATATATATATATAATATAATATATTATATATATATAATATATATATATATATATATATATATAAATTATATATAATTATAATATATATATATATATATATATATAATATTATATATATATATATTATAAATTGTGAAAATACTTTTAAGACCTGACTGATATACCTCTAGGATAGTGTAAACTACAAACTTATTTTATCTTTAGTAGGTTTCCAGAAGAGGGAGACTACCCCAAGCGCTGACAGGAAAATTGGTCGACAGGAAAGAAAGGAAAAATGGTCGACAGGACATTAAACAAAATTTCCACTTGTCCAAATCTGCGACAAATAATTCCTCAAAGGTAAAAATTGGCGACAAAATTTTCTGTTACTCGTCCAAACCGTCGACACATTAAATCAACAATGCCAAATGATATCGACCACCTATCTATCGATTATTTTAAACGATTATATATATATCGGTTCTTTTTATATCGACTTTTTATCGAAAATTGTATATATATATATATATATAATATATATATATATATATATATATATATTATATTAATATAAATATTATATATATATATAATAATTTATATATATATATATATATATTAATATATATATATATATATAATATATATATACATAGAATTATATATATATATATATTATATAATATATATATATATATATTTATATATATATATATATATATATATATATTATATATATAATATATTATATATATATATATTATATATAATATTATAATATAATATAGTATATATATATAATATAGGCCAGCCTCTAGAAGAGGACAAAATCCATATCTCAAAAAACTACAATAGCTACAGGGGAAAAGAATACATTTTTGGAATGTTTGGTTGAAATTTTAGTTAGGAAAATGTAAAAAAAAAAAAAAATAAATAAAAAAAAAAAAAAAAATTAAAATAAAAATAATCGTAATAAAAGTACGGGCAAATAGGGGGCCTCGAGCCGACGGGAAACAGGGGGGGGACGTTTACATACCCCGGAGGGGAAATAGTTCCTTACCCGTAGTTCCCCCGGAAACGCCGAGAGACCCCGACTCCTGTCATTGGTGCGGTATACTTTCGGGTTATTCTTAGTTAAAAAAAAAAGCTTATTTATGCTCCATAAAGATAAAATAGGCTTTCTCCTCATATTACCTCTAATTATTAAAAAAAAAAATTATTTTTTTTTATTTTTTTTTTTTTTTAAACTAAAATTTTTTCCAGCATTCCAAAAAATGTATTCCTTTTCCCTGTAGCTATGGGTTTTTTTAGATATTTTTTTTCTTTACATTTGTTTTGTTTAATCTTACCAGCATTTCTAAAAATGTATTTTTTCTTTTTCCCTGTTAGCTATTGAGTTTTTGAAGGATATGGATTGGTTTTGCTTCTAGAGGGGCTGACCATATATATGATATATAAATAATATATTATAGTTATATTATATATATATATATTAATAGCTATATATATAATATATATATATTATAATATATATATATATATATATATATATATATATATATAGTATATACTATATATATATATACCCTATTTTTGTCCAAATCGTAGACACCAAAAAAACACAAAAGAGGATGAAAATGGTCGAAATTTTTTTTTTTACAAATTGTCCCAAATCGTCGACACCACTGAAACTGATTTGGAAAAGGTCTGGACCAGAAATTTTTGCCCCAAAATTTCGACCATTTTGTTTCCTGGTCGTCGACAATTTCCGTCGACCATTTGGGTATAGGTCCCTCGAAGATAGTACTGCTTCCAAGCGCACTATAAATTATTGTAATTAACTAATATATAATGATTTTCGGTTTGAGTTCTTGCCGAAAATAGCAATATATATATATATATAATATATATATATATATATATATATAGTATATTTAAATATATTAAATATATATATATATATAATATTATATATTATATATATAAATAGTATATAATATATAATATATATAATATATATATTTATATATATATATATTACGAGGTGTGATCCAACATAGTCGCGACTAGTTCTGCTAAATTTATTTACAGACACCTCTATCCTATTAACTGAATGCCTCCCAAGTAGCCTTCTCTTCCGGTAGTATGCAGGAGGGTTCCAGCGAATCAACGACTCTGCCATATTCAAATTGCCTCTTGGGAAGTTCTTCTGAAAATGATGTCATGCACTTCCTGCTTTTCTTCTTGATAATCCAGCCATGTCAAGTTTGTTTCCTTTCATCTAAATATTCAGTTTGGGGAGGAAAAAAAAGTCGCAATATTTTGTTGGATGGAGCAAACAAGCATGCTGTTTCGGTCAAAAAGAAAGAAGTGTTGAGATATATTTAATTATCATTGATGCTACGACCCTATTTCTTCTCGGTCCAGAGTTCAAGGACGGCGTTCTTCGCAATTTCAGGAATCCTTTTGCAAGTCCCATTAACCCATTCCCACTTCATCAGCAAGGCACAGATGAGTTTTGTCGCCGATTCTCATGAATGAGCTGCTTCAACTTTGGCGAGGAATGTCGCGGGCGTCGTGGGAGCTTATAGGGTTGTCCTGTTGTAGTTTTATCGTCATCAACCAGTTTTTGACCAGCATGAACCGAGCATGCTTTCATGTGGTATATTTAAAGTTTTTGTGGCAAATTTAGGGAAAACGAAACAAGTACGACGGGGATATATTGGCAATGTATTGCAAAAGTGTCCGGGGAAGACAGGTTGAGACGTACACAGTATACGTTCTCATGCTGTCTTCTCCCGACATTTTCGCAAACAATGTAAAGGTCTCCCGAATATTTGCCATTA
>JABUQX010040538.1:10000-46834 GCA_015478945.1 Trachelipus rathkii
TAAGTTAAGTTTGGAAGTAAATGGTCCATAAAAAGTTAAGGTTAAGTTTAGGTTAGTTAGCAGTAAAAGCACACACATTTTTAAACTTATAGTGTATCAGCTCTTTGATGAATTTAAAAAAATTTTTTTTTTTAAATAATTTCGTTATAAAAAGTATTATAATATAAGATTTCCGAATTATTGAAACTTTCACCAAAAGTGTTCCAAACTTTTTTTAAACCCCTCATTTTAAATATAAATGGTTGGTGCTAGATATCGTGAACTTTTTATGGACACTTGTTGTACGATTTCCAAAACATTGAAGCATATATATATCTTCATAAGATCATAGTACTATATATAGTATATATATATATAATATATATATAATATATATATATATATATATATATACTATAGGAACTTTCGCTTTAAAAGGATGTTAACCGATATATATCGAAAGAGCGGATGTATCGATTTTTTTTCGATTATTTCAAGGCAATATAGAGCGACAAGGTTGCCAATAAGTTTTTTAATTTTTTTAAAACTAAAGGAATACCCAAGATTAAATCGCCAAGATGTCAAAGAGTCAGGGTCTCTCGGCCTCAGCGGGGACGACGGGGGGACTTCGTCCCCCCCTCTTGTCCCACCGTCGGCTCGAGCCCCTTAATAAAATAAATAAATAAAAATGAAAACAAAATTTATGAAATAAAAATCAACATGATAGGAATACGCTACAATTGACCCATTTCCGCTTCACCCTATTTGTGTTTAGTTAAACACGTCACAGTGTATGTTTTAGACGCATTTAGGGTTCAGCGCATATTTCGATATGTAAACCATTTTTATGGTAACATTCCTTTTGTAAGGGAAAGTGCCTAGTTATCATATATTATATATATACTAATACTATAGTATAGTATATATATATATTATATATTTATACTACACTATATAAATATATATATATCCTTATACCCTATAGCCGCCCTCAAGCGTCACAAAGCAACGAAACTGCATGTAACATAAAAAGAATCGAAAGTATCCACATGAGAAATAAATAACATTTTGAATCAAGAGAGATACAATTTTTTAGAAATGAAATTTTAAAAAAAATTAAAGAAGATTTTGTTAAAAAAATTTAATTCTTAAAATAGAGAATGTTGCACAACTATGATAATTATCATTTTTGAAGAAGCACGAAGGAGCGCCAGAGTTGCCAAAATTTGATTTTTTTTTTAACTAAACGATACCCCAGGGTAAACCACAAAATGGGAAACGAGTCGGGATTTCTTCAGGGCCTACCGGGGGAAACGGGCGGGGGGACTTCGTCTCCCCCCTCTGTTCCGCTGTCGGCTCTACCCCTCTGAAAAAAAGAAATTTATAAAAGAGAAATTAACATTTCTCCAGATCATGATTACCAATAAAACAAGTCTTCGGCAACTCTTTGCGCTCTTTCTACTGCAGGAAAACGTGGAAGCTTACTCAGAACCGTCGTGCCAGGCTTAAGTGATGATTTAATAATTTTTTCCTTCTCCTTTAAAGGGCTGTAAGAAGTACCAATCGTTATTTTACGTATTCGCAGCCAATGAATGCTCGCTGAATTCAAAATTTTGATTTATTTTCCTGTAGCTGTTAAAGTTTTTTTAGTTACATGCATGTGCTTCTGGAGTCTGGACATTAGTATCCTATAAAGTATATTCTAACCCTCCTATTAATATATTTATAGTACCCTAGTAGTAAACAATTATATACGTATATATATATATATTATATATAAATATTATATTTAAAAAAAACTCTTCATATAAAAAATATATATATTAATAGAAGAAATATACCTCACCCATATATAATGATCTATATTAAGATGAGTGTATGCCCATTAGATGATATGCCCATATGATGTCATAATAAGTTAAAGATTATCTAAGCACCAGTCATTTTATGTTTAATTAAAAAAAATGGTTTTAGAAAATAGGGAAATCTTGTGAAGTTTAAGAAGAGTTTTCTACAATTATTGTAATGAAAATATTACAAAAAAATAAATTTTAAATATCAGTTAATACTAAAATTATAAATAAATTTAAAATATGTGTACTTTACTGCTAACTTAAACCTTAACTTAACCTTGACTTAACCTTAACTTAACCTTAGATTAACTTAACCTTAACTTAACCTTAACTTAACTTAAACTTAACGTTTAATTTAACTTACCTTAGATAAATCTTTCTCTCGCTAAAAACAAAAATTTTGTTTAAATTAAAAAAATGTAAAGTTTACTAGAAATTGACACTTTTTGCTAGTCCAAAACAACTGGGCATATCATCTTACATACAGACCCTATATATATATAATATATATATATAATATATAATAATATATATATATTATATAGCCTATACTCCAAATATAATATATATATATATATTATATATATAATATAATATATATATATTATATGAATAATGGTTAAATTTTTTCTATTAGTTTAAATAGTTTTTAAAAACTTTGAAGTAAATAACCACTGTTTTCAGTGCAAAGTTATAGTAAACAAATACAACATTTAAAAAATTATAATAACATTTATTGAAACCCGTAAATTATTGTATTAAAAACTCCTAAGTGCTAGTATAAAAACTCCTAAGTGCTGGAGGCTGAGACTAATCCAAGCTAAAGCTTGGTTATGACGTAACTTAAAATCTTTTAATAAATCAGTTCGATTCCAACGTCTTGTCACTTCAACTTCAGTTCGATTTTAACATCTATTCGACTCGCTTAAACTTTTTCAGTTTGATTTTAACATCACCCCAGTTAGAGTTCCACTCCTTTCGTGCTCACATATAGAAATAAGATCTCTAAATCACTTCAAGAGCTTAAAATCTATTAGTTGAAAAACTTAAAAGCACTTACAATTTGATCCCTAAAAGAACACTACAAGAAAGCTATTAAGGGTTTGGTAATTATTTTATATTGGTAAATATTTTATTTTCTCTTATTGTTATTGTTATTAATTATTATATATTATAGACTAGTTTATTAATTTTTTTTTATTATTATTCAACTATAATTTAGTTAGGTGTTTAGTAGTGTGTGGCGAAATTTTCCCGCCATATATTTCGGTGTTTTCGCCAGGGCATGCTCTAGGCCACTGTTAAGCAGATTTATTTATATTTTTTATTGATTTTATTTTGGTTATTTAAATAATAATTAATAGTCCATTTTTTTTATAAAACATTTATTTTTCTTTATAGTTTCCGAAACCAAACCCTAAATAGTTCTTCCATCTTTGAACAGTGTAAATTTAACCAGTCTTTCGTAGTTAACATATAATTGATATGATTTTTGGCTACTTATAAATCTTATTTCACGATAGCATCGTGAACATAGCTATATAAATTCCCCGATACCTATTAGTAATATTAATTTGGTAAGTGATAGAGAAAAGGAGTGTTGTAAATTTGTAAATTTTGTATTTTAATATTTATTCTTTATTTTCCGGTGTCGAATTTTTTCTGATCTTTGGTTAAAATGTCAAGTCAGCTAAGGAACCTTTTACCTTGCCCAAAACACCTTGCTAATTTTGCCAACCAAGAGGACTTATACTTGGGGGTATTTATTTCACATTTAAAAGGAACCAACTGAGCCGGATAACAGAAAAGCGCCATCAAAGCGCATATAGAGTCAATGAGCATAGTAAAAAGCGCCATTGGGCTTATATAAAGTCTTTGAGCTTATACGAAAAGCACCACAGTGAGCATATAAAGGAGCCATTGATCGTATATGAAAAGTGCCACAGGGCGTATATAAAGGAGCCATTGATTGTATATGAAAAGCGCCAATGAGCATATTTTGAAAACGCCCCTGATCGTTAAAGGGAAATGACGCCATAGAGCGGAAATATGGTTTTAAAGTTGAAGGAGAATTTCTTTACCAAAAAGAAAATGTAAGAAAAAGTAGTTTTCTAAGCTCAATCGGACAACTGCGATAATTCAAAAATCTAAAAAATATCATATGCGGACACATCCGAAAGAAGTATAAACTCGGACACCTCTGGAGAAATTTAAAAGATTGGAAAGAATGAAAGTGTAAATAAAAAAAAAAGCTTGGTGAGTAGTAGGAATGATACATTAGCTGCAATACCAGATTTAGCCGATTCTGCTTAAATCTGGCAACCTTAGTCTTTTTTAGTTTTTTAGTTACTTTTATTTGTACATATGTTATATTTAGCTCTTCATCTGGTACCCTTGCCTTTCTATCTATGACGTCATTATATTTTGGTAAGTGTACTTAATTAAGTACACTCGTTAAGTACACTATCCAAGTGTACTTAATGATTGTTGTTGCTATTGTTGATGTTGGTTCAAGTTTTGGGTGTATATATGGGTTTTCGAAGGTGCTGGTTCGATTGCGTGGGTCACCGTTGCGCTTGGTTGCACCCCTGAGGTCCCATTGCATGGGACCTCACCGAACCGCGCCCGGTAGCTCACTGCTTGCCCTGCTCTCCTCGAACGGACGAATACTCGAACACATATGCGTCCAAACACCATTGACCGACTTCCAAGACTAGCGAGTTGAATTTATATACATATGACGTCACACCGACTCTTACCTGAGCTCGTTATATTAAATTTTTAACAATGATCTAAAAATCACCCTCCTGGATTCGATCATGCGCCAGTATAAGAATATAATGTACACCCCCAAGCCTAACACGAATAATCAGTTAACATTAACAAAGTTCCATACTTAACAACAGTAAAGTAACTAACATTGCATACAGAACGTACCCTATTCGCACTTTTTTCAAACGTATCTCTAACATATCACTGTTTACTTTTTAACATTGATTTTATTAATTTAGAAGTTGAATTTTAAATATATGACATTTAGCAGCTGCGAATGTTGCGGCATTTGCCAACTGACCATGTTTTCGGTAAGAAATTGTATATAAAACGGATTGTCATTCTCAGCTCTAAGAATAAATGCTAACAATTACAAAGTTCCATACTTAACAACACTAAAGTAACTAATAATGCATACAGAACGAACAGGAGCGAAGCTGATGTAGTAAATATTCATTTAATAAATCAGTACTGCACTGTAAGCGGGTTTTGGGCCTCAGCCCGAAGAGCTGAGTCCCTACCCCTCTTTCGGAAGGGTAAATGCCGCTTACTACACCCTTCGGGTGGTGATCCCCCATCTCCGGATGTCACACGCCTTTCAAGGGGCGATCGCCCTTGATTTCTATCGGGAGTGATGTGTTGCTTTAGATACTCTTGGTTAAGGAAAACTGTTTATTCGTAAGTTAGGTACGTTTATGTTAAATATTACTATAACAGTTGAAATTAACACTGATTTGTTAGAGAAATTATGAGTTTCGTAAGATATTACTGTGTTAACTGACAATGATGTATTCGAAACCTGAGCCTAGGTTAAGTTTTTGTTGAGTAATGTTAGGTTTGCCCGAGAATTTTGTTAATGTCCTACGTTCTCATAGTTCAAGAATGAGTGTTATACGTTCGAAACGAGTGACCAACTTTGATGAAGATAACGTGGTCAATCAATAGTCAAGGATGCTGGTAATCTTGATCAGATTGGTCACTTTGTTGAAAGGGATTTGTTAGAATAATATGGCTATAAACTTGCTGCTCGATATGCGGGAAAAAGGTGGGGACCAGCAATCGAGTAGTGATGACTGTTAGCTACTTTACCTTCAATAAGTAGGGAATTTTCAGAATGTTCAGCCTGATTATTCAATACATGAGGTATGTAGGTTTGTCTGTTGTAACATTATATTTTCTTATTCAACGTTAATGATATGCTAGCTTTCAATTGATATGAAAAACGTTTGTTGCGTAAGCATATAATTCGTTGGTTAGTATAATAAAGAACTTATTTTATGTTGTTTATCCAAATGAATTTTAGTAGAAATATGACTTGGAATCAATAGATCAATAGATCATAGGCGGGTGGGAGGGGAGGGGACTGCAGGGACGGGTGGTTTGATTTACTGATTTACTGCTTTAAAATCAGTAAACAGTTACGCTTTACGTGTCAATTCATAGTTCAAGAACTTATTTTTATGTTATGTCTGGTAACAATTTGCTATTTTATGTCTATCGTTTTGGTTTAAAACCTGTTGTTATCGTTTGCAATTATTCTTGGGAATATGATATCTTAGCACGGAGGTTGTGAATGAAATTTTTTGTTAAAAATATTCACTTTTACTGACAGTAAGACATTAAGTCAATAGATAATATTCGTTGTCAAGTATGATGATGGTTACACCAGGGTTATGCTAAATTTTTGCTAAATATTACCATGTTAATGAAAAATTAACGTTGATATGTTAGAGTTATGCGTGAAAAAGTGTGAATAGGTTACGTGTTGGACGCTGTGTTAGGTACTACTGTTTGTTAAGTGATGGAATCTTTAATGTTAGTAGTTTAGTCGAGCGTAGGTGTGTTAGGTTTGTCTTTGCACATTATATTCTTATCAAGGTATGCTATGTTGCTTTTATTAAACGGAAACCCCATTGTTTTTAGCTTGGCATATGATACGATGGGTTAGTTTAATAAAAAAACCTATTTTTGGCGTGATGTTTATCCGAATGATACTGCGAAAATGTGACCTGAATCAATAGAATCAATAGATCAATAGATCAAAAGGTCATGAATGGGTGGGTAAGGAGGGGTCTGCAGGAACGGGTTGTTTGATTTACTGATTTACTGCTTTAAAATCAGTTAACTATACACTTTACTAACTGATAGTTTTTATTCAAGAAACTTATCTGATTTATGTTTTGATAAACTGTTGTATTTTTGAATGTATGGTTTGGGAAAACTTTGTGTTTAGTGGGAGTGTGCAATTATTCGTTGGGAATGATGATAGGTTATGATAAATGATAAATTTTTGTTAAACATATTACGAAGTTAATGTGAAAAACTTTGTTACGTTAGTATTATATTCGTTGTCGGTATGATGAATCAGACAGGTGCTAAGCTAAAATTTTGCTAAATAATTCCGTTAATGTAAAGATTAACATTGCATTATGTAGAGGATAGTTTGAAAAAGTGTGAAAAAGTTACGTTTTGTACGCTGCGTTAGGTACTTTACTGTTGTTAAGAATGGTACTTTGTTAATGTTAGGTAGTTTATTCGTGCTTAAGGTTGGTTAGGTTTGTCGTTGTACGTTATATCCTTACTTCATGTAATGCTGTGTTAGGCTTTATTAATGTGAAACCATTGTTAGCTTAGCATATATTCGTTGGTTTAGTATATTCTAAAGAACTTTTTTGTGCTATGTTTATCCGAAAATGATACTAAAAAAGTTGACCTTAATCAATAGATCAATAGCATCAAAAGATCATAGGAAGGCTGGTAGGGACGTAATTAGCATCTACTCGTGATGCTGTGTATAAAGAACGTAGTTTTAATGTTGAGTTTTTTCCAAAATGATAGTAAGATATGTGACTTCGAAACAAATGATCATTAAATCACTAGGTAAGTGGAGGGAGGAGTGAAGGGAGGGTGGGATGCGGTGGATTTGATTAGCTGCTTTACTAGCTAGAGTCTGTAAAAGTGCGCATATATTTTTTGTTATAAAAACTCATTAAAAAGAATAAAAAATTCTGGTGAAAAATGTATTTTAAAACAAAAATAAAATAAAAATAAATTAAAAGTTTATAAATATGATATATAATATAGTATATATATATATATATATATTATATAATATAATATATATATATATAATATATTAATATATATATATATAATATATATCATTATATATATATTATAATATATATATAGTATAATATTATATATAATTAAATATATATATATTATAATTATAAAATAAAGTATATATATATATATATAATATAATATATATTATATATATATATATTTTTAAATAACACAGCAATAAAAGGAATAAAAATTTGGAATAAATAAAGTAAATAAATAAAATTTCAATAAACCAATATATTTGCGGGGTTTACGAAACGTTAAAACTTTGTTATTGTCAGCTTTTATTCGTAAGTTCAATTTGTTAATTAGGTTTTTTATATGATAAATATTACTTATTTAATATTAAATTAACATTGGTATGTCATAGTTTGCGATAGAACACGACATGGTTAAGTTTGGCACCCAGCGCATCTGACAAGAGATAATTTGACAACATTACATAGATTAACATTTACTCGTTGATCAGTAAGATAAAATCAAAAGTTATGTCGTAATGAAATTTTTGTTAGGGTTTTGTTAAATTTTCCAATCTTATGTCACAAATAAAAAAAAATAATAAAGATATTAGCAAAAAGATAATGTTTTAATAGAATTGTTATATTTTCCCCTGTGACCAAAAAAGAATTCAAAAGTAATTGCGTAATGTTTTGAAAACGGGCCAAACAAGAATCACAGTATTGTGTAATGCTTCGAAAAAATGGTTGGAGCTTGAACCATTTCTCGATCTTATCTAATAACCCTAATGAAACATGAAATGCAAATACAAACGTAAAAGGAATTGCTCGTAAGGCCTAGATATGAAAATACAAATATCTGATGCGATTTCCTGTTTAAACAGAGCTGTACATGGCATGTTGTATAGACTTTGAACGTTTTAATGGTTCGTTCTGGCGCTATATCCTTGTTTACTTCTTCTGAGTTGGGTTGAAAGAAAGAATATCATTACCTTTGAGGACTGCTGTACGCAACCCAGAAATTCCATCGTAAGACATTTTTTTTCCCCCCCCCTCGAATGTGCTGGAATGAAATACATCTCGCATCTCTACGCTTGTTGTTGATAACTTACGAGGTCTTTCGCTATACCCAATGATGTGTCATAAACCGAATGGAGACCGATACATTGCTTGTAATTCCTGCCAGAGGTTAAATATAGACCCTATTCATTTCTTGCTGAAGAAATTCATCAAGATTTATCGACATCGCAGCAGGCATGGGTAATGATGCAGTGTGTTTCCATCCTCTGCATCGATCTGCGTAGTGAAATATCTGCTGGGCAGACAGTGAGAGAGGTTCTAATAGTTAGAAATGCTGCTTTCTCCTCGTCGTGTCGACAATATTAATAAGCCTTGATGGTGCGCAACTATTTGGAGACCCTCGATGGAGACCTTCTGGCGTACTGTATAGGTTTCAACAGTTCGAACATGCTGAAATATTACAGCTTTGATTAAATAAAAAATTAATTAACAATCGCATCTTAACGATGTTGGCATACCGAGGACCTTATACATATAGCTCATGGTGTAATATAGGGAAAAAATTAAAAATTTTTAAAACACTGAACATTGTGGTTTACCAAGTATAATCGGAATATACAGATGCGCTAGATACTATCAGCATGATTACGTTTACTTCTCTCTGGATCGAGAGAGCATGAGTGCTGTTGAACCAAAATATGCCAAAAAATGTTTAGTGTTGTTGCAGGTGGTATTTATATTCCTCCTTTCAAAGGGTGTTGAATCTCTGGAGAGATTATACGAACTTGCTTCAAATTTATACAGAATCCTCCTTGTCCCCATGATAGATGAAATAAATATGTTTAAAAATAAGCGTATGTTTTTATGTATTTAATTTAATTCCCTTTTCATTGAAAATTATATGTTATAAAAAATAAAAACTTGTTTGACTTGCCTCGGCGAACTTTTGTTGCTTAAGATGGTTAGTGCTGCTGTTCCTGTAATAAGTGCTTCTTACCTGTTAAGTATGTTATTTCATAGTTTAACTTTAAAATGGGGTAAAACTTTGTTATGTTAGCTGTTACCATAATAGATCAAGAGGTCAATAGATCGTTAGATCAATATATCTATAGATCATGGATGGGTGGGGAGGGCAGGGGTGGGCGGTTTGATTTACTGATTTACTGTTTTACTGCTTTAGTTATGTAAAATGTAAATTTTGTACGTTATAAACATAAAAAAACAAGAATATCATTTTAGTAAAAAACAAAAAGTTTAAAGAAATAAAATTAAAAATTATAAGTTTTTTTAAAAACAAAAATTTTTAAAGAATAAAATTAAAAAGTAAATAAAAGTTTTTAAAACAAAAAAAGTTTTAAAGAAATAAAATTAAACAAAATAAATAAAAGTTTTTTTAAAAGAAAAAGTTTTAAAGAAATAAATTAAAAGTAAATAAGTTTTTTTTTTTTAAAATGAACAAAATTAAAAATGATAGAAATTAGAAAGAATATTTTTTTTTCACAAAGATAAAAATAAAAATAAATAAAATTTGAAAAAATAATAAAAATTAAAAACAAATCATGCAGTACGGATTTATTAAATGACTATTTACTACAGTCAGCTTCGCCCTGTTCGTTCTGTAAAATGCATTGTTAGTTAACTTTACGTTGTTTAAGTAATGGAAAACTTGTATTGTTAGCAAGTTTCTTTGAGCGTAGGTATATGTTAGGTATGTGTCAGATTGTGCCGTTATATTCTCAGTTCAAGGCTGATGAAAGTTAAACTTTACTGATGTGAAAACTTTCTACTCACCCATATAACGTTGGCTCGTTAGATAATTAGGTTAGTTATGGTAAACTTTTGTTAAATGTTACTCCATGTTAATGTAAAAAATAACAGTGATTTGTTGTTAGAGATACGTTTGAAAAAAGTTTGAATAGGAAAGTTTTGTACGCTGTGTGAGTTACTTTACTGTTGTTAAGCCTTGAAACTTTGTTTAAGTTAACTGTTTATTCGTGCGTAAGGCGTGTTAGGTTTGGGGTGTACATTATATTCTAGTTCAGGTTATATGCTAGCTTTATTTGATGTGAAAACTTTTGTTACGTTAGCATCATATTCGTTGTCATTATGAATAATTAGGTTAGGTTATGATAAGGTTTTTGTTAATGTTAACTAAGTGGTAATGTAAAATAACAATGATAGGTTAGAGATATGTTTGAAAAAGTTGAATAGGGTACGTTCTGTAGGCAACGTTAGTTACTTCCTGTTGTTAAGTATGGTACTTTGTTAATGTTGACTGTTTATTCACACGTAAGGTATGTGTTAGGTTTGATGTTATATATTATATTCTTGCATCAGGTTCATGTTATGTTTAGGGGCTTTAGTTGATGTGGAAAACTTGTACGGGTCAAGCATATAGTCGAGGGTATAGTAAAAGGAACGTTTATTTTTATGGCTATGTTTAGTGTCAAGAAAGATTACTCAAGGAAAATATGACTTAAATCAATAAAGATCAATAGATGCAAGTAACCTCAATAGAGTAAGGTTGGGACGGAAGGGGGGAGGGAATGGGCTGCTTGCTTTTACTGATGCACTGATTTAACCATGTTTAGGTATGTAAAAACACAAATTTTTACGTTATAAATATGAAAGGCGAAATTTTAGTAAAAAAACAAAATGTTTTTAGGTAATAAAACAAAAATAAATAAAAAGTTGTGAGTTTATGACAATACGACGCGTGAAATCAGGTAGATCGATTAGATCAATAGACAAGGGTGGCGAGGTGGGGTGGGGTGTGAGGGTGGGTTTTGATTTACTCGATGTTAGCAGCTTTGGGTATGTAAAAACTTAAAAAATAAAATTAAGTTATAAACTAAAAAAAAAATATTTTTTTTTATTTATTTTTTTTTTTTTAATTTTTTTTCTTTATCGAGACACATCATAGAAGATACATTATAAAAAGGTTGTATTCCAAAGTTTCATTCTTTCTGATTCAATATTCAAAGTTTAGGGGCACAGCCCCATCACCTAGAGGCGTGGTGTACTTTCCTTCTTCTGTATCGATGTTACATTATCAAGAAGGCTGTATACCAAGTTTCCAGTCGTCTATGTCAATATCGCAATGTTACGGCCACCAGCGCCCATCACCTAGAAGGGGAAATGTCATTTTACATCTCTGTATAGTTGTTACATCCTAAGAAGGCTGTATACCAAGTTTCATCGTTCTATGTCAATATTCAAAGATTTTGGGCACAGCCCCGTCATATAAGGGGCGTAGTGTTATTTTACCTCTTCTGTATAGTTGTTTCATCCTAAGAAGGCTGTATACTAAGTTTCATCGTTCTATTGTTAAATATTCAATGTTTTAGGGCACAGCCCCATCACCTCATTTCATCTCGTCTGCAACGAGGATACCTTATAAGAAGGTTGTATACCATGTTTCATCGTTCTATGTCAATATTCAAAATTTTAGGGTCCAACTCCATCACCAAGGGGGCGTGGTGTCATTTTACCTCTTCCTGTATCATGTTACATTATAAGAAAGCTGTTATACCAAGTTTCATCGTGTCTATGTTAATATTCAATAGTTTTTTAGGGCACACCCCCATCACCTTAGAGGGTGCGGTGTCATTTGATCTTCTGTACGCCATTAACATTATAAGGAAGGCTGGTATACCAATGTTCTTCGTTCTGCCGTTTTAAATATTCATAGTTTTCGCCCTCAGCCTCATTCATATAGGCGTAGTGTCATTTTACCTGTTCTGTATAGTTGTTACATCCTAACAAGGCTGTATACCAAGTTTCGTCGTTCTATGTCAATATTCTAGGTTCGGGGGGCCAGTACCCCCCTTTAGGATGCCGACGGTAATTTTACCTCTTCTACAACGAGGGTAACTTATATGAAGTGTATATACCGAGTTTCATCGTTCTAGGTCAATATTCTAGGTTTGGGGGGCCAGCATCACCCCATGGGGCCCCGGTCGATATTCATCTCCGTCTATAGCGAGAAAGCCTTATAAGAAGAACGTAATATCAAATTTCATCATTCTATATCAATATCCAAAGTTTTAGGGCACAGCCCCTACACCATGGGGGCGTAGTGTCATTTTACCTTTTCTACAACGGGTGTACCTTATAAGAAGGCTGTGTAACAGGTTTCATCATTCTACGTCAATATTTCAGGTTTGGGGGTCAGTCACCCCCTCTGGGGCGCCCACAGTCATTTTACTCCCGGCTGCATCTAAGATACATCTTCAAAGGTTGTATACCGAGTTTCATCACTCTAACTCAAATATCAAGTTGGGGGTCAATATCCCCCATTGGGGTCCCTTCAGTCATTTTACCTCGGTTACACCTAAGATACATCCTAAGAAGGCTGTATACCTAGTTTCGGCGTCTATGTCAATATTCTCCAGGTTTGGGGGCCGACAACCCCCACTGGGGTGTCCTCGGTCATTTTTACCACGGTATGCAGCTAAGAACATTATAAGAAGGGTGTATCCCAAGTTTCATCCTTCTACGTCCATATCCAAGGTTTTGGGTGCCACCGTGTTTAATAAAATAATGAATAATAAATAAATAATAATAATAATAATAATAATAATAATAATAATAATAATAATAATATAATAACCCCACCGTCAGGAGATAATCCCTACAGAGGGCCTGAACCGGTGGCGGAACAGCACGCGGAACTGGAACGGGAGTCGGAGGCGGCCTCGCGGTCGGAATCGGAATCGGAGTCGGAGTCGGAGTCGGAATGCTTAAAAAACGATTCCTTTCAAAGGCTTTACAATTCACCCATGAAGGGAACAAAGAGAATAATAATAATAATAATAATAATAATAATAATAATAATAATAATAATAATAATAATAATAATAATGATAATAATAATAATAATAATAATAATACAGACAGACGTTCGGTCTGTCAGCTAGCTGCTCGGTTGGTCCGATCTCACACACACACACGGAATAATAATAATAATAATCTTTACATCCTCGTTAAGCATAACCAAGCTCGGAATTGGAGCCCGGAACTATACAAGCTCTTAAAATTTGATGTTGATAGGATAAGTAGGAAAAAAAAATATCTCAATATTTCACTTTTTGGGAACACATTAAAATATTTGAACCACAAGTGAAATATTGAATATATATTTTTCTACTTACCCCGATCAATATTCAAATTTTTGTGCAATGCAACCTTTGTAACACCAGTTTTTTACCTTAATATAATTTTTTTGTATACCTCAAAAGAAAATTTTTTAAAAATTTCCAAAATTTTTTTTTTGGAAAATTTGTTCCAAGAACAAATCCAAAACTAATGCATATACAAAAAAATTATCTAAGTAAAAAATGTGCCTCTTCCCCGACTACAATGCCTGAAAATTTCATCCACTTCGCCCGAACAGGAAAAAATTATCTGCAATTTTGTCATTTCAAAATCCAAAAAAAGTGGGTTGAAATTGGTAGAAGCGAGGAAGCAACAAAATTAAAAAAAACTCGACAAAGCAAATATCTATGTAAACTATTGGTAGGTTGGACCCTCTATGCATAGTGTCAAGTTTGGAAGTCATTTCGAAAAAAACATTCTGGAAGTTGATACGAAATATGTCAAAAACATGCCGTTTGAAAGATTGAAATTTTGAAAAAAAGACTACAGACACAGAAAAACACCAGAAAACAACGTTTTAGACAGCAGAAAAAGCTACAGTTGATGTTTCATAGGTCAAAATCACGCTGTAATTCCGAATTTTAATGTCTATTTTTTAGGGGGGAGGTGAAAATTGGGCGCAGCACGAGCCAAATATTGGATCCTCCCCTTAAAGCATAAGTTTAAACGTAAAAACAAATTTAAAATTTTTGCGAAGTTACATAATTGAGGTACTACATAATATATATATATATATATAATAAATAATATTATATATATATATTATATATATATATATATTATATAATATTTATATATAATATAGTATATATATATATATATATATATATATATAATATATATATATAAATATATATATATATATTATATATATATATATATATATATATATATATTATATATATATATATATATATATTATATATTATATATATATATATATATATATTATATATATAATGATATAGTATATAGTATATTAAACGTTTACTCTTGAAAAATTAATTAACATAAAAAGAATGCAGTGACAATAATAAATGAGTATATGAATAATAGCATGCATTGACTTTCAATAATATTGTTAGCAAAATATTTAATTCATAGCTTGTAATTTCCTGCGATTTCTTCTAAATTTCTAACTGTTCTGAAAAAATTTTAATTAAAATTTTAGGTGAGTCATCTCCAGTGAGACACCTTTCAATCCATGATATGTTTCCTTCAACGCCATATTATCTCACTTACGAAGGATCAACAACAACTCCAGCATGTCATGAAACTGTCACATGGGTTATATTTAACAAACCTGCTTATATTTCAAAAACTCAGGTTGGCATATTATATATATAATATAATATAGTAATATATAATATATATATATATATATATATATATATATATAATATAAATATATATAATAATATATATATATATATTAATATTAATATATATATATTAATAGGTATAATATATATATATATATATAAAATATATATAATATAATATATATATATATATATATATATATATATATATATATATATATATATATATAATATATATATGTATAATATATAATATTATATATATAATATATAATATATATAATAATATTATAACTATATATATATTAATATATTATATATATAATATATTATATAAGTATATATATATATATATAGTAATATATATATTATATATATATAATTAAATATTATATATATATATATATATATAGTAATATTATAATATAAATATATATATATTACATATATAATTATATATAAATATATTATAACTATAATATAATACTAATATGATATATATATATATATATATATAAGATAGGTATATATATATATATTATTATATATATATATATATATATATATATAAATGAGCTGTAGACTTGTTTCTAGGAAACTGAATCCGTACAATATAATGACCAATGAGGCAGAAAACAATTTTAATTTAAATCAGGTTTTACCGAACTGGTAGAAATCAACCCCCAGTGGTTGGTACAACATTCTGAAAATCAATGAAGGGTGTTCGGGCGTCGGAAATTAATCGTAAGTTAATTGAGTTTGAGTAAACATTGCAATAATGATAAAAAATATTGTTGTTAATAATAAATATTACTGTTAATTTGAATAAATTATTTTGTGCCGAAAGCAGAAGTTAAAAAGTCGTTTAACATAAATTTTGCGACATACTCTACATACCCCAAACATTGATTCAATCAGAAATAATGAAATAACCAATATACTGTGTAATATATATATATATTATATATATATATATAATATAATATCTATTATAATATACTATTAATAATATATATATAATATATTATATATATATGATATATAATATATATATAATATATATTAATAATATATAATATATCCCCCCGGGTGAACGCTTGAAGTTGAACCAATGTGATACCACTCTCTCTTCGAGGGGAATATATCATGTGCACAAGTTATCTTCGCTTTCAAACTCCAGTAACACCGTCTGCTCTGACACCGATTCTGCGGGAGATATCTTAGAATCCTAATTATTTGCCATTTGCAAACAGTTTATAACATCCTTAACTTCCTTTCTCTTATGACGAAGGGTATACACCTTGGGTATTCCCCTCTTCCACTATTTGCTTGGTCCTGACCTCTCTTTCCAAACCTAGCCACCCTGCTGCCATGTTAAAGGCATCATTCCTATCTCATTCGGCAGTTCACAGTGAATTTACTTCAGTGCTTACTGACGGCTCTAAAACAGGGAACATTGTGGGTGCTTCTGCTGTATTTCCTGACCGCAATCTCTCCCCTACCTTCTTCCCTCATGCTTCAATTTTTAGGCAGAATTAATGGCTATAATGATTGCCCATTCTCGAATTCTATTCCTTAACCAAAACCACTCTTATGTCATTTATTTAGATTCGATCAGCGCTCTCCAGGCGCTTAAAACCCCTTATTCTAAAAACACTATGGTATCTACTGTACAGTAATTTCTTCACCTGCTAAGCTTCCGTAAGTAACAAACAATACTATGTTAGACCCCCCTCTTATGTAAGGGTTACTGGCAATGAAATCGCCGATAGAAAGGCCAAAATGATCGCCTCTTCTTTTCGGAGCTGTTCCAGGTACCTCCCGGATGTCATTCGACAGGGCCGTTTACCATCAACTGATAACTATACTGCTCCCCGACAAGGCTTTCGATCTTATTGGCAAAATTTCTGGATGAATGCTCAACGGGGAGCGAAACTTAGAAATACAAAGCCAAACATTTTTAGGTGGTCTTCCTTCCACCGACGAAAACGCTTACACTAGGTGATACTTTCACGCCTTCGTATTGGCCACACCAATATCACTCACAGCCACTATATGTCACGGGACCCTCCTCCCATCTCAAATTTTGCCGTCATCATACCCCGCAATCTGTTTGCCATATCTTCATTGATTGTCCCAACTGGACCCCATTCACCGTCGTCATTTTCCTACTTTATGATTCATAACACCTTCTAAAAGGTTATCCCTATATCTTATCCGAATCTTCCCACTTTAGCACTTCCCACTTTCAAACTTGAATTCATACCCTCGTTTACAAATGAAACAAAGTCTATGTATGTGCCTTTTATGTAAAAAGGTATTTAATAATGATGTTATGAAGCTGTAGAAATGAAAGACACCTTCAAAGAAATATAAGGATGCTGATATTTTTAGTAATTGGTAGGAAAATATAAAGGTTGCCTAAATATTTCAGCATTTATGAGGTTCAGGAGGTTTAAAGGCATCATACAATGTTTCTTTCAATATAGCAAAGAAAGGAAAACCATATAATATTGCAGAAGAAATCATAATATCGTCAATTAAGAAGTGATTGAAACTAATAAAAAAAAGACTCTGGTCCTGTTCTAAAATGCTTGTCTCTAAGTGAAAAGATGTTCTGACGAGATTGCTGAAGATGTGGAGAAACTTTGTCATCTGAGCTTAGGGGTAGTAAATTTGCCATCCAATTTGATGAATCGACATTTGGTAATTCAAACATTCTTATGGCTTATTTACGATATTTTAGTCAAATTCAAAAACAAATTAATGACGAGTTTTTGCTCACAAGGTCTCTTAAAAAAGATGGAAAAGGGGTGACGATTTTTAATTGCTTGGAAGAATATTTAAACTAGCACTTTTATTGCTGAGTGGAAAGTATTTCACTCAGCAATATAAGTGCGGCGGCCACCGATGGAGCAACTTCCTTGAGTGGTCTTCTCAGAGAATTTGCAGCCTTGCTTAAGGAAAAGGTTCTCGATGTTCGTACTATTTACTGTGTATTACACGGACATCTTGTGGTAAAAAATCTCACTCATATATAAAATTAGATAAATAAAATAAAATTAAAGTACATCCACTTATATATATATATATATATATAATATATATATATATATATATTATATATTAATATATATATTATATGATATTTATATATATATAAAAGGTGTGTGTGTGTGGTGGTTTGATGGTGAAGCTTTTAAATTTTTTTCAAATTATTCTTCTTTTGTCGCATTATTTATTTTTTCAGTAAAATAAAGAAAATAAATTAAATTTACCTTCGATTTCCTCATGTACGATATTTTTTGTTTTTTCACAAATTCATTTTTTATTAGTATTCATTCACATAATTGAGAAGATCCATATATATATATATATATAATATATATATATATATATATATATTATATATATATATATAACTATATTATATATATATATATTATATATATATATATATATAGCGTATAATTTATTAAAACGTTAAAAAAAAATAGTGAAAAACTAAAAAAATATTACGTATAATAGCATGATTTAATAATTTACCAGATATAATAATTTAAATTATTATATTATCTATTAAAACTGGATACTAATATAAATTTAAATAAGAAAGTTGAACCCAAAGTATAAAAATAAATGTGGT
Source organism: Trachelipus rathkii (assembly GCA_015478945.1). Taxonomy (NCBI): domain Eukaryota; kingdom Metazoa; phylum Arthropoda; class Malacostraca; order Isopoda; family Trachelipodidae; genus Trachelipus; species Trachelipus rathkii. The sequence goes on from JABUQX010040538.1 coordinate 28,836, forward strand.
AGCATCAAAGTATAAAATAATCATACACACCAACATCACTAACTAATATAGATAGATAGTATATATATATAAGAATTAATAATACATTATATGAAATAGTATAATATTAACACTAAAGCGTATTATATATTAATATATAGTATAAAAGTAATATAATATAATAATAATATAGAATATATATATATATAATATAATAATATTAAATTATATATATATATGTACTATATATATTATAATAATAAGGATAATATAATAATAATAAATTAGAGATATATTAATAGAAAGATAAATAGATATATATATATATAGATATATAATAATAGTAAATAATATTAATATTAAATCTGATAATATACTTCGTATGAGGTAGGAGAAGGGGTGTAGAGGGTATATATCTACGGCAGGATGCGAAAACCGTACCCCACCCCCCCCCCACCCCACCCCTGAGTTCTATTCATATTTATCAATGTAAAATTAAAAGAAATGTTACAAATATTGATAAATACGTCAACGATATAATAACCACGCCGAGGAAGACAGAGGATTCATGAATATACCCAGCATTAATTAAGACAAAACGAATAACTAATACGATAAATGTAAGTCAATCCCACGAAACTAATTGGTTATTCGAGTTCGCGGTACTAAACGGGTACTTGATACGGTATAAGTCAACCTAGGAAGGGTGCAAAGTGCCTACCCACATCCCCAAACACTGATGACTCCTCTACATATTACACTTTGTCGTCTAGCTTCACACAATTCATCCGCCAAATTAGACTCACTCCCTAATATGCGAGAGGCCATCTAAGTCCTCCAAGAATTAAATACTCCCCGTCGGAAGAATGTTGAAGAAAATGAAATTATAAATAAATTTATCCATATAATAAAATATAAAAATATATATTAATAATATAATTTATATGTACTTTTAACTAATAACCTTTAACCCTAGAATACTTAACCTATATATAACCTGAACCGTAAACCATATCATAAACCATTAATACCTTAGAAACTTAAATAAATATCCATTATTAATACCTAGTGAAAATACCTATTATTAATCAGGAAATTAATACATTTTAACATAAGTATACGAACCCTATATAGAATAGTTATAAATATAACCTCAAACCTAGTTTTAGTAAACCTAACTATAAGTTAACGTTAACATAAATAATCAGTAAAAATTATCTAATACGATATATATATATATATACCTTAATCAATATAATGAAAAGTATAAAAATCAAAATAATATATTGAATTATAATGAGGATGGGGGAATAGTGGTTTCGGATTGTTAGTTCTTCTCCCACAAATCATAATATCTACTCAAGATGCAAATGAACGATAAAAAGAGAAAGCACAATCAAAGATAACTATCCTAATAACTTGTCGAATGGCAAATACCTTAGTTTCAGTGGTTTTCAACCAACAATTTCCCTATGAGGTCAAGGCACCGAAATAGGCTCATCGCAGAATTATATATACCGCGGCACCGCGACTAATACAGCCGCTAACTATAAAGACTCACAATTCATTCCGCCCTGCGAGAATAAAATAATCACCCCTATATAGCTCATTCATTTTCCAAAATTTAATAATTAATTATAAATATATAGGAATATATATATATATAATATATAGTAAAATATAGATATTATAAATATAAATATAGTAAATATATAATAAATTATATTAATAGTAGAGAATTGATAATATATATATATAGATATAGTTATTTTTCTGCCGTGTTCTAGTACCACCTATAGTGTCGCCTATCATTTATTCTGACGCGGCTCTACTTAGAGAATTATTGCCACTAAGTTGTGCCTAGCGGTTTAAAGAGGGCCTGCCCAATATAGAAACTTAATATAAAATATAATATATAATATAATTATATAATATATATGAATATTAGTAATAATATATATATATTAATATATATATAAATAATTTATATATACTTATATATATATAGAATATAATATATATATATATGGACATTTTTATAAAGTGGTGAACTCCTTTTAATATTAATGAAGTTAGGTTAAATTTAGGTTTAAGTCTTGGTTAGGTTTAGGTTAAAGTATGGGTTAGGTTAGCGTTAGGTTAAGGGTTAAGTTAGGTTAGGTTACCAAAAAAATTTAATGTATTTATGTACCTAAAAATTAAATAATAATATAACGAATACTTTATGAATTGTAGAATTAGAAAATTTACGCATAACCTGTGGTTCAACCAATAACATTAAATATTGGATAATTACCCCTATAGAAGCCGTATGATATTCAACATAATAATTTATAAAGTATTGAGCTAATTTTTTAAAATTAGTTAATATAAAATAAAATGGAATGGTAGTATGTGGGGTGAGTAAGATATATAGAAGTAAGGATCTGAACTAAGGTTAGGGAAGTTGACCTCAAATAAACAATAGTTATAGCCAAGGAATACCTATACCATGAACATAAGTACTATCTAGTATATATAGTAGAAGGGTATATATATGTATTCCACTAATATAGTATAATAAAATAAAAGTATGACAATAAGTACATAATTAACCATTCATTAAAGTGAGTATAGATAAGGTAGGACTATAATAATAATTCTCTAAGAGACCTCAAGAAGTCTTAAGAAGAGAGAAATAAATAACACAGCTAACCGAATATGAAAGATAATTTTTCATAATCTTTATTAACTGACTCAAGTAATCGCTTCTCCTGAGCTGTGTTGAACATTGTCGTTATAGAGCGCTGCACCCGCAATATAAACTCGCGGCACCACCGAAGCAGGTGCCGCGGTCACACCAATTTTGAAAAAAAACTGCAACTTAGTTAGTTCTTGGTATGTCGGTATTGGCCTTATCGTTCTTTAGCGAAGCTATGTTATATGAAGGTAAATTCTACTTAGTACATTGTATTTAACCCACAACGACATATAATCTAAACTCATACTTGTAAAGTAGGGAAAAAAATGTCCCATAATAGCCGCAGGACAAAAAGGTTGTGGAAAGGGTCAATTATCAATAATATATTTTACGAAAATACTAAAGATGAACAGTTAATTTACCAGCTGTTAAACATATATTTTAATCCCACTCTTAATTACAATATAATGCACTAGTTATAAAACTTATTCTCCTTAATAATGATGACATTACACTGCAAGGCAACAAATTGTAATGTCAATCAAACTTTAATTATTTTAAACTATAAAGTTAAGGAGAGGAATTAAACCGTATATCAACATTAACTAAAGTTTTATGATATTGAATTCTGAGGCTGCTACCACGTAACCAAATGCACTCATTTAGAAAAATATAATAAATTGTAATGGCCAACCTGATGTTTGCCGACTTAACACCTATACATTTACAATTAATTATGCTAATATACGAATTAAATGAAAGAACAAAACAATGTGATTACGATTGTAAAATAAATCTAACTATATAGTATATTTAATATAGATTAACATTAAATATATATATATATATAATATATATATATATATACTAGTATATAATTATAATATAATTATAGATATATATATGAATTTAATTATTATATAATATATAATTATAAATAAAAAATATATTATATATATAAGTATAATAGTATTATTAGTAATATAGTATTATATTACTAAATCAGGCACGTATGCCGCTGAAACTTGTAACTTGAATATTAACATGAACATTTAACTTGAATATTTAATATATTATATATATCATATAGTATAAATATATATATATATATAATATATATAATAAGATTATAATATATAATATATATATATATATTATATATATATATAATATATATATTATATATATAAATATATAGTATTAATAATTATATATACATATATAATATATATATATGTAATATATATATATATATATATATATATTAAAATGTGTGAAAATCTATATATTATGTTCATTTTATTTACATATTATTAGTTATTTAATTCAATATAATTCTATTCAACTCACACCTACTTTCTATCTTGACTCCATAAAGACTTTGGATAGGCAAAAGTGCGTAACTAATATATACTATATATATATTACGGAAACTAATAAATAAAATTGTAAGTATATAATTATAGGTAAAATGCTAAAAAAAGTCAGAAATATATAAAAAAGTGAGATAAAAGAGTATGTAGTAATTACAGAGGGATAGCAATTTTAAATGTAGCTAGCTCTTTATATTGACCAATATTTAAGTAGTATGAATAATCGTATCGCAGTCTAGAATAAAATAATATTCTAGTATTCTAGCTAGATTTAATGAATATGGCATCATTGACAAGTTTCTCTTTCATATAAATACTTAATTATACTATTTATCATACGGTCAATTGTTTAAGTGATGAGTTCTCTCCTAGGGTACTATACCAAATGGGTATCATTACAACCCAAATTAATCTCCATAATAACATAAAATGAAAAATCGAATAAAAAGAGTAAACAAACAATAGAAAAAAAGCAGTATTTGGCGTTAAAAACTTTAGAACTGTTTTGCTAGGGTTTTTCTGTGTTGTATTACGTTCTTTCCGATATCATATCTAACCAACATGTTCAAAATCTTAATCATATTCGCACCGCTTTTTTGCATGTTATGTTTTCAAGAACTTGTTGTACTTCAATGGAAAACTATAATACTGTAAATCATTACCCCTGGACTTATAATGAAATTCGACAGCAATAATATAAATATAGAATTACAATATAGGAAAGAGAAAGACAAAAATGTAGCGTCGCGTCATATTTAGATTAATAATGGAGCCCTCATTTTAATTTATGAATCTCAGGACCTCCTCGACCAAGGCGGATGCGCTCCTAATAATCCTATTACCAGTTTGCTTTAACATAACCAATTATGTAAACGAAGCAAAAAGAGTTCCTAAATATGTTTGCTACAACATTACAAATTAACGTTGTTAGAGCTTTAACTAACCTTAGGTTCATTTCTCGAAGTGAGTTGTAATGCTCTCATTCTCACGCTATTATTTTTTCTACCCGAATCTTCGACTATATCACTAAAAAATACTTCTCGCTATAACGTTCATTTCTCTCATTTCAATTTCTTTCACAAACCTATAACATACTATATATATATATATTATATATTATAGCCTATACCTATTAAAGATATGGTCCATATACTTAAAATACACTCAAATTGAATTTTCTAGAGCTGTACATATATTATAAGCTTCAGATATGTCTCCCGCACACAAAAAATAATACATTTTTAATACTGAATCATATACTATAAATTTATCTATATATAAATAATATTACATTAACCTCATTAAATATTAACATATAAAAGAACCTAGTATCGATCTAAAGATAATTACAACAATTTCTACTATAAAGTCCCGTTATATATAACTATCTTCATACCAATACCATTATAAGAAATAGTAACTATAGTGACTATAAACTCATAAGGCCCTACTTTATTAAGTGCCAATGCAATCAATCGTGGTATATATATATATACCCGTTCTAACAACTCTTTTCAATAATCCATTTACTATAGAAAATGGCCTACCGCTTGAGATGCCCTTAATGTATTTACCCTAATTTAAAAATTAATTTACCTGTTAAGGAATATTTAATCAGTATTTAAAATGTTAACTCTCAAGAAAGTAAGTCTGAATTTTACCATAGTCGATTCTCGCCACCTCAGAAAGGTATATTGCTCCCTATTGACGCAGCCTTAGAGGGTGCTCATACTAGCCAAAATTTGAGAAAGTGTTAAACTGTAGTTTCGTTATTACCAAAATTTTCCGCAAAACTATATATTAGGGAAGGTCCTGTATTAGCCCATTTGGAAGTGTTAACCCAACTCCGATGCTATAAATTACACTAAGATAAAACCATACCTATTTTAAGGAAAATATTGAACTTGACATGTTCCTGTGTTATCAATTCACGTTTAAATTGGAAATGTATCTATTTTACGTGTGGCCACCCTCACTATTTTATTAAACTTAATGATGAAATAATCCAATCCTAACTCAGCAACAAACTCCGTTCCTATTCGTGCGTGTGCCAAGCTGCCTTAATTTCGCCTAAAAGAGTCCCTCGCTGCCACAAGCTGACCCAAGTGTCTCTGAGGTCTATGCCCAGAGAGCGACAACTAACCCGATCCCAATCATTAATTCCATGAACCATTTATAAATCATTAATTACCACCACCACAATGCAATAAACTAACTAGACCCTAAACTAACCTACCCGTTCAACTAACTAAACTAACATAACTAACTAAACTTAACTAAACTAGTTAACTAAACTAAACGCTGGAGCTAGTGACACTGGAACTAAACTAACTAAACTAAACTAACTAACCTCAACTAACTAACTAAACACTTAACCTAACGTCATGTTAACAATAAACTATACCTAACTAAACTAATCTACACAATAGCAACAAGCGAATCTATATACCCGTGGATACTAAACCACCTATACACGCTTTAAATATGCTTCAAAAACTCACTACTCTATATATAATAGCTAAATATAAAATCATAAAATTATGTATATATATATATATATATAAGCTCTATATATATAATATAGGGTAATAGGAGACTAATATACCTATACACATCCTCATATATTGATTTCATTAACTTCAGGCATAAGTTAATATATTAAAATATATAAAAGTATACAAATACTAAATACTAATATGACTATATGATAAGGTTATTATTATTATGCTGGTTTAAAACATTAACAATCTTAGTTCCCGGAAAACTGTAAAAAAATAAATAGAAACAAAAAATAAAAAAAAAACAAATTGAAAGAGATCTAAAAAGAAACTAAACTTGGTAATTAACACGAAAAAGGCTCCCGAGCCGAAAACGCGGCGACCACAAACATGGGCGGACGTTTTGCCACATATCCCCAGCTAGAGCGTGCGAGGTAGCGGAGTGGAAACCTCCCCGTCACACATCCCTATATTCAACCGAAATACCAAAGAGCGCGGTTTCCGGAGGGACCCTCCCCGGAGGGGGAGAAATTTTAGTGGCGCTTTATCCCCGTCCAGTTCACAACGGCACCCCGGCCGATGAGTACCCCGACTACCTGCCATTTCGGCACTCGGGAAATACATTAATCATACCCCTCTTGGGGTATTCTTTAGTTAAAAATACCCAAAGCTTACCCTTTCATGATGCCAATCCATAGAGATAAATAGGAACTTCCCTTCCCCCTCACTCATATACCATCTACATATTAGACAAAAAAATTTTTTAAACTAAATCATTTACTGATGCAATTCCCAAAAATGTAAATTGCCTGTTTCACCTTTTGTAGCTCATCTGTAGTTAATTTTAGATTATTCAATTTTTATTTTTTTTACATTTTCCCGAACTAAAATTTCACAGCATTCCAAAATGTATTTCTCCTTTTACCCATGCGGTAACAATATTGCTCAGGGTTTTCTAGATATTTGGACTCTCGGTCTCTTTTCGAGGCCTGACCATTAATTCTTACTCATATAACAAAATTAAGTATTTATCACTCAATTTATATCGATATATAACCTACACCACACAACCACACCCCAACCAGACCACACCATAAAAAACACCCAAAAAAAAACAACAATATAATATACCCACATGTCTTTTGTCCGTACCCAAAAATAATAAATATTAATATACATATAATATACTATAATTTATAATCTATATACCTATCATATACCTCCTATTAATACATATATGAACCCTATATAAATAAATTTAAAATATCATTAATATAGAAATGATGAGGAGATACGAGAGAGCAAACTGAAGATGAAACCAGGAGTGAGAGAGAAGACGATTAAGTTGTTGTTGATGTATATTCTTCCGTTACCTTCCATAGATCACTACACTAATGTTACCTTCATCAATTGCAAAAACTGATCATTAATTCTGTATTTGACGGAAATGGCTTCCGCTTAAGCCCCACAAAATATATTCTTTACAAATGTGTCGTATTTAATTGGCTGAATGAAAAAGGGGCACGCCTCTGGACGCTCAGCCAATCAGTGTCATGTATACAGCACGAAACTTAATAAAAATTAGCTTTATCTCAATGTTCACCCAATAATCTCCAACGCCTCACCTTTTGAATTTTTAAAGTAGCTCCGTCCTTCTATCTCCATAAATACACCGAGTGAATAATGTTGAATCTAATTTAAGCTTCTAATTTTTAAGTTGTTTTTTTAATTTAACTGTCATTTACATTAACTAAAATTACCTTTTATTACATTACTAACGCTTTTTAATAACATTGCAATAATATATTTATTTAAAATTTGTTATTTGATGTTCCCGAGATAGTTTACTCCACCCCGTCCGTCTTCAAAACCGACACATTTTATTTATTTTAGGGACCCATGAATTAACTATCTTGAAAAAAATCGATATGACAATCGATATTTCTTGTCTCCTAAAAAAACTGAAAATATCCTTGATATATAATAAATTAGTAATATATATATATATATATATATATTATATAATAAATAGTATATATATATATATTTAATATATAATATATATATTAAATTAAATATATTATTATATATATAATATATATAATTAATATTAAAAAGAGATATATATAATAAAATTTAATAGTATTATAAATAATTATAATATGATATATATATAATATATTAATTAAATATAGATAAGTATAATAATATATATTAATAGAGAGAGAGAGAAGTAGAGAGAAAGAAAATCTTTTCCGCTAGGGAGCTGTACATCATCTCCTAAGGACATGATATGAAAGGCTGGAGCACGAGGCGAGTCGAAAAGAAGAAATTTAAGGAAGGAATTTTTAATGTTAAATGTTATATCATTAAAAAATAAGAAAAAGCACGGAACATGAGGTTAACCAAGTTACGAGATATAGGAAGCCCATAAGTCGGCGGAGAAGCATTTAAATTTTTGCTTTTTACAAGGGAAAGTGTGATGAATTTTGTTTTAAATTTCGATAACAACTCTGTAAGAAAATAATTTTTATGGATTAAATTATGAATGAAATTTTAACATATATTAAAAATATATAAATAAATAATTCACTTCTTTTTAGGGCATGCACTGCCAACCTTGCCTTCCCAGAGGGCACGTCCCTGATATATATAATTATATATATATAGATGAGTAATAGGTATAGTTATAGGTATAGTAAATAAAGTATATAATATTTAGTAGTGTTAATGTTAGGATAATGAGATAGCGTAAAGTGATGTAAAGATATAGAAAGTATTAGTTATAAGTTTATATATAGTGACGTAGTATATATATATAGGACTATAGGTCACTAGCAATATATGATATATAATAGTAGTGATTTGGATAAGTGAAATACTATAGATAGTATATATATAAAGGTAGTAAGACCTAAGTCCATGTGTGAGAATAACCAATATAGGGAACTGAGGGTTTATAAAAGTATGTATATACGTTATAAGAAATAGTATAATATAATATAAATATATATAGATATATAAATAATATGTTAATAATGATTATAATATATAATAATTATAGATATATATATATATTATATATAATAGTATATAAATTATTATAATATATATATAGTAGATTATAATATAGATAATATATAATAATATATAGTAATATATATAGATATATAATATTATAAGTCATATAAGTTTCTATTTGCAGGAAGAAGAGTATCGGTTGCTTAATGAATAAATAGTCAAGAACAATAGGCTTCGAAAAATATATTGTAGATGAAATAATAAACCCATTGTAAATATATATATATTCGAAAATGTACATAGAAAAAAATATCAATAAAATATCAACTAAATATTATAACTATTTTATATTTTATAGAAATATATATACTATTGTAGCATTAAATTAGGAGATCGTTTAATAGTATATATAAAATAGATAATATAAGTGATATATATATATTAATAAGTATTAATAATTATATATTAGTTTATTAAATTAGTATTACTAAATATAATATCTAAATGCAAATACACATATATTTGTTTTTATATTCGTTTTATATATATATATATAGGAACGTAGTAAAACTTAGTGGAAAATTAACAAATATAGAGTAAATTATTATTTATATTTAATAGTTAGTAAATAAAATAATATAAGTTATTATAATAGTAATAGAATCTAGTATTTTGGTCCATCCACCTCCTTGCAATGATAACGGACTGCAATCTTCAACAGTGGATCCAGAGTTTAGTTAAAGCTTTTCTAAGGGAAGAGATATTGACGTTGGCTGTGCGGAGTAACTTCCCAGGATGCTTAAGGCTGGCAATGAGGTTGCCGAAATCCAAGTGTTGCCTCTCGTTTCTCCTCATCCTTCTGGAAGGTCTCCAATCTCTTGAATAAAAATGATTGCGCAGCACACCTAGAATAGACTTTCGGAGAGTAGGATTAAATCAACCCCTTTCGGTGGCGAATAGTTAAACATTGGGATAGACGTTGTGTCTGTGTTCATGTTCAGTAAAAGCGAGTTGCTGAACTCTGCGTCGCAGAGGTGTGCACGGGGGACTATTGTCAGCTCGGCCTGGACGAACGGGTATTCTATCGGGATGGCCGGGATCGAAATACGCTCTGCCACTGTTGGTTAAGCATGACACACGTGTTCAAAGGGTATTTCTCAAGAGATAACCTGTATCTGCGGTGAACACGCCATCGAAGGATGTGTCAGGGTGTCCACCGGGTGAGGAAATGTTATACTAAATTATCCATCCCGCATACTAATTGGCATGAACGGGTGAATCTCACAATTTCTGAGCTTCTTCATACAAATATAAGGTTGGTCTGTTCATTTATCGTGTGTTTATTGACACGCCCAGCCAATGTTAGGGGGACCTGTGGGAGAAATCTCGAGAGCAGAATGGTACGTTTGCAGCCGCCCCCCCGGGGGCCCCCCCTTTTTTGGTCCCCCCCTTCTAAGTAGAAATGATAAGACCTAGAAAGAACCAAATTATTTATATACCTTTGTTACTATATTCTTGCATGACAAAACGGAGCAACGTGTGACTGCTCCTGTGATGCATGCGGTTGAGTGTTGTGCTTCCACTGCCGGAGTCCGTGGTGTATTACCAGAAGCGCGGCAATCGTAAGAGCAACGTTAAGTTGTTTAGGTAACAAGAATGCTATCAAACTGTTAATGCGCGTTTGATGGCTCTGCTATTTGTTAAAATTAAAGGAATTCTAGCCATGGGCCAGCAATGAAACCTATTTCCTGTCCTCATTCTCGGTAAGAGGTATCTCAACGTGAATCTGACAACAGGCCTTTGGCACGAGCTTACACAAATTTACGCCTACAACTCCGTCATGGTCTAGCAACGCATATTGGTCGTTTACTAGTGCGATACGGAATGGATCCCGCAGGTCCTCTTGCAAATATTTAATCTTACTATGGGTCAGGATTCAACAAAGCTAGATTATCCTATGCGCCCTTAAATACTTAGGCTCCTTCAGCTGAACAGTTTGGTGGGTTCCGAAAAATTATTATGAGTGTATTAGACAGTGCAGATAACTGTAGTTGGTGTCGTGATCACTACCGGCTCAAAATTGACATGAACGTGTGAAGTTTTACCATTAAAGGGTGGGTGGGAAATGTGGACTTTCGGATTAGCCCTGTCGGGGGTTTAATTGATTTTAGATAAACCAATAAACAATCGTACACCCAGAAACGCATGCACGCCACAGACGACCGGCACACACACCAGAGGACACACACACACACACACACAACCACCACACACACATATATGAGAACTCACGTGAATATATAAGAAAAGGTGGATATATTATATATGATATATAATCAAATAGCATAATATAAAGAATGTCTGGTATAAGGTAAGTTGGTAAAAATTTAATAGTTGGTGTGTTATGTAGCTCTTATAATGGGGCTCACTCACTAGATTAAAATAGGGTGACTTAAATAGATAATATAAATACTATATATATATATTATATACACATATATAACATATATGTATATAGTTTTTAGTTTATATATATATATATATATATATATATATTATATATATATATAGAAGGTATATATAAAAATATGGTTATGTTGGTATATACCATACCAGGTGTTTATTTCTCGGTAAGTTAAGACTCACCTCACCTAAATATATATAAATATAGGCACGTAAAATGAGATGCCATATAGATGTAGGTCCCTATATATATATATAATATATATATATATTATATATATATGTACACTCGGTCCCAGTGTGAATAAACTCACTGTATATTATATAATATAGGAAATAGAAATACAGAGTGTGCGGCGAGTTCCCACTAATAAGTATAAAAGGGATGGTAAAGGGCCACCCCTATGATCCGTTAGTCCGACCCTTATTATATATTATATATAATATATAATATGTGTATCATTAATTTATTACCTATTTATATATACCTATATTACTATTATCTGGAGTTTCTGGTAGTAATTAGTTAACCGCACCCACTTGTAAATAAATTTAGTATGAATGTTGAAAATTCCAGACTCACTATAGTATATAATGAGAGAATATAATAATTTATAATATATATATATTATATAGATATATATATTAATAATAGATAAATAATTATAATAATAAGATAAAATTATATAACTGATGATGATAATATATATATATATATAATAATAAATATATATAGTAATAAATAGATATAGATATATATATAATTATTATATATATATATAATATATATATATATATAATAAATATATAGTATATATATGAAATTAAATTATAGATATTAATATATAATTTTATATACTATATTTATATATATATATATATAATAATATTATAATATATATAATAGATTAATATATTATAATATAATATATATACATAATAATATAAATAAGATAATATTAATATATTATAATTAATAAGTAATATTATTAATATATTAATATATATTGAGATATATAGAGATAGTTAATTATAAATTATGAATAATATATATGTAGACTTTTGGTAGAGTATCTACCACAAAACTTCCCCCCACGGAGGACCCACAGTGCTAGCTAAGGTTGATTTTATGTGACGAAAGTAATATCGTATAAACACCCTTTAAGAAGTGTAGGCTATGATCCTTAAATTCTAAACCGCCCATATTTGCAGTCAATTTCCCATCAAATGCCTTTTTCAAGCAAAAGGCATTCCCGGAAGATAAGTTTTGCATCTAGGCGTTTGATAGTATATTTTATCCCTCGGCTACTAGACTGAGGACAGGTGATAATAAGAGTTAGAATGAGGGTTCATTCAAAGCGGATACGAAAAATGAAAATAAACGGAATAAAGCTAATTAAACAATTATTTTGTGAATATTGATTGAGCATAAATATAATACATAATATTTAATTAAGCATTTATTTATTTTTTCCTATATTGTTGTATCACTAAATTTTTTTTCCTTTTTTGGAAAAGTTAAATATTTTTTTTCCATTTGAGAAATTGCTCTCATTAAATTCTAAAGTATAAATGATATTTTTACTAAGTTTAATTTATATTTCCGTTCCCCGTAAGAATATTTGACCCAAAATTAGGTTATATGGATAAATTATCATTAAGATGAGCCCACAGGGAGCACCATTACATTTACTATTTTATTTGGGGAGAAATTCTTGAATGCGAAAAGATGAATACATGCATGTAAATTATTGTAATAATATCTTTGAATTAAAGCTGAAATTAGAATTTAAAACATTATTTAACATATTTTATTATTAGTGTCCATGATAATTGGAATGAATTAAAGTTATTAAAGAACAAGCAGAAGAAGAATTGCATTTTGCAATTTAGTATTTTGTTAACGTAAATAGGACTATTAAAAGAAGTGACGTCTTAATATTGCTTGATTTGTCTCTGAAATTTCAGAATGAAGTCCTTTATATGAAAATAGATGAAATTTTCTATATACTTATAGAATTCACTAAATAAATTTTCAAGAATTAGTAATTTATACACTTTATTATAATTTATATTATTTATGTCTATATATTTTAAATAAAATTAGTACTCAATAAAAATTAAGACCAAATTCACATTCAAAAAAGTATTACGATGAAATAAACCTGATATTTTAATTTTCCAGTTAATTTAAAAATAATTAAAAATATGTATGCAGGACTTAACAAAAATCCCCAATCTGGACCTTATGTGCTCCGTCTTAACTCTTAATCTGTTAATCATTATGTTATGAACTCTAAAACTAGATAGAATATAGATATTAGATATATATTAATTATATTATATATATAGTAATATATATTTAATATATAATAGTAATATATATATATAATATATATAATATATATATATTAATAATATAATATATGACTTACTGTTTTGTCAACAGGAACATTCGCGTATAATATTATACTTTAAGTAAATACGTTATTATTTAAATAAAATATATCCTATACTTTAAATAATGATAAAAAATAGAAATAATATAATATTATGTACAAGTATATTATAAAATAATGTTCAATATATATATATAGATAACAGAGTCTCAAGTATACAATATATATATACCATAGACTCAAAGTACCACAATGATACTATAATAAGGCTCCTATAATAAGTGATAACAAGTACAAGTTAACCAAGTACTAAGTTTATGAGTATATAGTAGATAAAAATCATTAGCATAGTTTTAACAAGTACATATATATAACAAGGTACTCCAAAAAAGGTATCTATAATAATTATCAAAGTTACATTATAACAAAGTAACTTATATAATATATATATAGTTACTATACCCAACCCTGCTTTTGATAGCTATAATTAATCGAATTCACAATATTATAACAATATGAATTAACTAATCCAATAAATACAATTAACATAACATGGAATAACATAATAGGATATTTGCTTTACTATATATATAGATAATATATGATAAATATAATAAATAACAAAATATATATAATATAATATATATAGATTATTAATATATTAAGATTAAGAATATGTTGAACATAAATAATGCTATATTGTTTACAAGTTCTTTCAATCAAATATTTATAAATTTATTAATATATATAGATATCTAAAAGAAAGATAAATATATGTAGATATTGTTACCTTGAACATTATTGATCTACTGATATCTAAAAGAAAGATAAATATATATAATATTAATATATAATAATGTTAATTATTGGATTAGTTTACACGATGCAGTCTATCAAATTTATTAATGGAAATTTAGATAGATTTGTAGTTGTAATATATATAGATATATATAGATATTAGTCTAGTTAGTAATTTTGATACGTTATGTAGTGAGGTGGTAGTGTGTGTGATTGTATCGAGTTAGATATATATATATATATATAATATTAAATTATATATATATATATAATGTAATATATATATATGATATATATTATAGAAACTTCCTTTTTATTCAATCATTTTTCTCACGTTTATATACTATTCACTCAAATAACTATTGCTCATAAGTTACTCAACTTTAGTAGTATAATATATATTATATATATATATATATTTGTTAGTAGTATATTAGTATTTGTTGAAGAAATAAAAAAGGTTTTAAATTTAATAATGATATCTAAAATTTAACAGTCTCAGAATAAGTAAATAAATTATATGAAGGAATATTTTATATATTAATATTAGTATGCATATATATTTTTATGTCTACACGATTATATAGTACACCCGAATTAGTATTATGATATGTTTAAGTAACACAGTATTGTTAGTAAGTTCTAGTAACCCTATATGCTGGTGGTTATGGTGTGGGTTTATATATATAATCATATTTCCTGAGAAAAGAGACTAATATATAACTTGAAACTCTCATAATATATATAATGAATTTAAGATGGTTAATGATTATATATGCTTATTATTAGATCATTATGTAATACGGTTAATGACTTATTATTCCTTAAATAGTATTAAAGTGATAATTTAATGTTATAATATTTAAAAAAATATCGTCGATATAAGTAGTCAAGTATATTATTTATAAACATTTAGTATTATAAAATTATTTATTTAATATAATAAGCAGTTTAATCCCGTTAGTATCTGATAGAATAGGGTGGTTATTATATATATATATATTTAATAGTATGTAAGTTTATATATATATAGTATTATTTATATATATATATATTTGATTAACGTAACTTTTTATTATAAAACTATAGTTGAAAAAGTTATAGAGTATAGACTATAGTATATATATATATATATATATATATATATATATATATATATATATTATATAATATATATGGGGTAACGTTATGATAGGTAAAAATATGTAGATTAATATAACGTTAAAGTTATGGCTATTGTTATTAAAATTTGTTTTATTTTGATATTTGTGAGTTGCTTGAATCGTGCAATTGATATATTCTTTACCATCTTAATTTACTAAGGGCCATTTACTGATAATTAAATATTAGATAAGCGTCCTGAGATCTCTATATTTAACTGTTATTTATATTTATATATATTACTGTATTATATATATAATATATATATATATAATTATATAGGTATTTTACTGATGGACCATCTGATGAAAAATTATTCGTATTTCAATAATAAATGAATTTGTTTATATATATTATTATGTAATATCATAAGATCACTCCACTAGATTAGATATGATATCTATTAATAATCTCATAAGTTTATATACATTATATATATATTATTAAAGTGAGATATGCTGTAATAGTCGATGAGAATTATCGTAACATACACTTTTAGTATAAAATATATATTAATATAATTAAAGTATTGTAATTTTAAAAAAATAATAAATATATAATGTTATATATGAGTTATATATATATATATATATATTTATATTATATAAATATATATATATATATATATATATAAAATATATATATATATAAAAATATATGTAAGTATTATATATATATATATAAGTATATGAAATTATATATATAGATTATTATGGAGTAGTATTATATTAGCTCTGTAATATATATATTAAATATAATTTAAGTATATAAAATGTAAGAGTGGTATAAAAGATATGATTATAGAGTACTTTATATCATAATATATAGAGGTAGTATATAATATAAAATTTATATAAAATTATATTACTTATATATGCTATATAATTCCAAAATTAGTAAACTAAATTGTAGTATAAGTATATAGGTAGTACCCATATAGCGATAAGTATATATAGTCTATATATATATATATATATTAGAGATATGGTTAAGCCTATAGTAATTGTGTATATTGTATAGCTAGTTAGTATAAAGTGTATTGTAGTGTATAATGATAGACTATATAAGTATGATCAAATAATAAAACATATAATAAGTAATAGAAATTAAATGAATGAATTGAAAATGACGTTGTTAGTAAGTATGTTATTTTAAAATATTATAGAGATTTGTGTGCCAAATTGTGGTGAAGTAAACAAGGTAGTGGTATAATAATATTATATATATTATAGTATATATTATATAGAGTATATATATATAAATATATATATTTATAATACACATATTATATATATATATAATGTGTTATATATATATAGAATATTAGTTACTGATTTGGGAAAACATTATTTTTTTTTTATTTCATTTATAGTGTTATATATTTTTCGATACTTAAAATTTGTTTTTATTTTAAAGTGTGTCTCTAATGACTAGAATGATTCTCAAGCTATTTTCTTGACTCATTTAAATTAATTATCTAATAGTACTTTACTATAATAAAAATATTAACAGTAGCGTGCTCTGAAGTATCAATATTAATTGTTATATTTATATATTATATTGAAAGTATAATTAAGCAATTTCACAATATCAAGTATTCTATAAATGTATATATAAATATATATAT
>JABUQX010040539.1:0-10000 GCA_015478945.1 Trachelipus rathkii
AGTAGTATAGTCGAATTTTACAATCAAAGCATATATACATATATCCCCCTAAATGTAGTTTCTTTAAAAACCTAACCACCCACAGTATTTTAGCTGATATATATAATCTTCTCGGAGCATCTATTAACTTAGAGTCAATATTAATATGATATTATTTATTTAAGTGAGCATAACTCAATTATTAATTAGATATTTCCACTACTATATCATATTTTATCTAAAGGATACATAGAAGTTCTTAAAAGTATAAGTATATAAAGAGGTATTCATATCGATCTCCTACATCAGTTATTTGATTATTCGTAGATATGGTATTGAATTCATCACCCCAAAACAAGCACCAGAGTGTTGTTATATATAATATAACTAACGTATATATAAACATCTTTCCCTATCTGAGATATAGATAAACTGTATACATATACCTGAATAATGATGATGCTCTAGTGTTGCACCAGTATTTACCTATATATCTTTATATAAAAATATAATTTAAAAATAGCTGACACCTCTGAAAAAACGAAACTATAATTATAGTGAGGATATGAGAAAATCATCCAGTGTGTATGCGAATGAATTTTATTAAATCTTATTAAATATAAAGTAAAAATGTATTTTCCTTACATACAACATCAGAAGGTAAAAGCTACGTACGTTATAAGAACAAAGTGAAACGATTATAGCTCAAGAAGATAATCTGAAAAAATTAAAAAAGCGTATTACAGAGAGGAAGAGGGTATATTCCTTAATACCAGTTATTACTTCCATCCGTTAATACGTTTATGCTCACATAAGCTACTGACTGATCTGCGGCTGGTAGTCAGGTTGTGGCAAATTTGTCCCGGAAAAGTGCTTATACAGTTTAGAATGTTAAATTGTTTTGTACTTATGTTCGCTAACTTCCCATATAAATGAAGGGTATTCTGGTTCAAGAATTTAAATTAATGTAAAAGTCATCTTATGACGGAAACTTCCACATGAACTTATTGTTACTAGTGCACTTGTAACAGCAATTCACAGTTCCCTCAGATTCATCATTTATGTGTTTTTTTTTTTGTGGTGTCAGTTGCATCGGAAATGCTGTTGTTTTTCTATGTTCAGGTTTTGTTCAATTAAATGCGACCTTGCGGAACTTCCATGAACTATTAATTCTTTCTGCAAGGTGATCCTATCCCCGCGTTTAATCTATTTCTTTTATCTATCCTAATGCTCTTTGGCATTAATAGCTCCTTTACTCCATCATCCCACCTCCATTTGGGTTTGCCTCTTCTGCTATTGCCTACCACTTATCGATATAAACAGTAAAAAAACTTTCTTAGTCAATTATTTTATCATCACCTCAAATATTGGCCGTTAATTGCTCTAAGCTACACGTGACCTATTGACCGCAAACAATTCCATCAGATTCAACAATCCACTTTGATTTGCTACGCGTTTCTTATTCCATGTTCCACACATATCCTTCTTCCTATCGGCACAATATTCCTTATCCTTTACACCCTTACTAACTTAATCTGCTGTACAGTATATCTTAACATTTATTCTCTTTAGTCCTCTCTCAATGCCAACTATGAGAACTATTTACATCTAGTGACACATCTTTATACATTCTTTCACACATATCAACAACAACAGTCTAACCTCCAATAAGTAATTTCTCTATTTTTTTTTGTTTTTGATATGTGAAATCTATTAGCTTTGTTATTCTATGCCTCCTTTCTATTCTTTCATATCTTATATTGATTTTTAATAAAGTGTTCCAAAGTAATTACGACATCACATAACATATAAATCAGCAGAGGAAAGCAAAGTAGTACTACACTCTCAATTATTGCAAGAACTTCACATCTTACCGACATCTTATTGACCAGATTCATCTTCTATATTATTTTTCCCTATATGTATGTCTAAAATTCACATACACTCTATTGAGTAATTATGATTCATTCATAAAAGACATGCACTCACACATCCACCTCCTCACGTATATCCCGCTTAGCGGGCGAATACACACTCTATTAGATAGTGCCTCTAACAATATGCACTTACGTATACATGTTGACAAGTCTAGAAAAGACCTATAGAGTATACAATGTTCAATACTAAATAATTCTTATCCTAGGAGGAATGAGCTCTATCTTCGGTCATTTCTAGAGTATGAGTAGAGATAAGTGTAATTATCCGCCATATTTCTAACTACTTAATTAATTGTGTATAATCAAGCATCACAACTTACTTCAGATTGAGTTGAATGAGTCGTCTCTTAGGTTTATGTGCCATTGAATTCGTTTCATTACAATTGTATATATTTTAAGTGCTTGATCATTAATTATAATGGGAGTCACTTAATTATTCTGTTGGCATGATTTGCATTACGTTCAGATTCTCTCACTGTAACTCGGAAAGTAAAGACTTAAGCCGCCACACCTGCAAACCTAAAGTCATTGGAAACACTTATAAATCAAAACAGGATATTTTTTCATTTGGAGTGACGAATATCCACACCAAGCAAATTTAATCCTTAAATCAACGCGATTACGCAGACTTAGATAATGATCCCCGTTACGCGTCCAAGAAACTTGAATATATCTAAGGTTCATACACACACACGGAGGAGCCTACTTAATCCTCCATAACGTTCTATCACCGATAAATTTATAACGTGTTACCTCTCATTCAGATATATATCTAGCTCCATTAAAATTGGTACAGAACAAGTACTAATAACACATCTATATACCTTGAAGTACAATACTAGTTCTACCCAAAAAGAGTTATTAGGACTTAAATCTAAACACTACTGATGAGTGATCATAAACTACTAAAGAATTACCGCTCTGTCTTAGTTAAACACACTTAATTTCTGATACTATAACCATTAACTTTACGTATATCAAACCAAATCTGCTTAATTCTCCTCACCTTATCCTACAGAAAGTTTGATTTATGTAAAGGGGCAATCGTTTAGTAAATTGTTCTATGTTTTAACCGCCTATTATAAACATATATTTATTAATTACATCATATACCTATAATTTTATTCCTATAACTCTTCATAATGTCTCTATTGATACCAATCAACTTCCTTTTTTTTAGCACTCTTATCTTTCAAATATGCCTATTTTACCCTAAATCAAGAAAATACATTCACACATAAAGTCTTTTCTTTCATTTTTCTGGAATTTCTCTCGCTTTTCAATGGAGCTTAAATATTAATCCATTGATCCACATCATCCTGCGACCATTCCCTCTATATAAACTCACAACATATGTTCGCATTACTATACTCCTAATTCTGTATTATTAAGTTAATACTTTTTAAATTTTCACTTAATTTAAATTTCGTTACCATATAAATATTTTAACCTAACGTAATCTACAATAAAATTTATTTATTATATAATAAATTAAGCAGAACTCCTTTATATTGACTACTACCTATTTACTATATCCTATATTATATAAATTATGGCACAATGAACATGATAGATCTTGCCCTAAAATCTTTGTATGTATACCGTTATATAATATATTATATATTATAATGGCACCCTGCCATTTACCCAACCCGTGTGTCAAGTAGACCACGTCAATTGCGCAGGGCCGAAGAGCGAATTGTGAGTGATATAGATTAAAGTATTTAACTTTATAGGAAGGGAAAACTGCTATCACACGTATCTGAGGAGTGAGCTCCAATAAGGACCTACTTGGTGGTGGGAGGTGTTTATCCATATTTAGTGTTTGCTCGTGTACGGTTATCCCTATAATTATGAGAGCTACGAAGATTGTGACACACTGCTCACTTACGGACCCTCTATTAGAGCTGGCCCTTGAACGAGTTTTTTGAGAGACCTCCACAAGACTTTCCTTTTTCAGAATCCCACTTCCGGATTCGTTTCCATGAGGACCAACCTTTTGGTACTGCAACCCTATTTTTGAAGAGCCCTCCTTTAGGTAAATTCCCAAACACTTATTGGTTTTGTAGTAGGTCCATAGATACCTGTGTGAATATGTGTGTCACAGCATACTCGGCCATATGACCCGATCTTTTCTTCCGCAGTCTCCTTTTCCTTATGAGTTCTTTTGAGCGCTTGCCTAATTGATATTTTGGCTAACCCTCAATTCCCCTATATTGAGGAAGCGGCGAGAGGCTGTCACGGCCCAACCCAAATAGGTTTGGCGATACGCGCATTATCACTAGAAGGGTATGTGTGCGGTTAAATGATCGCACATAAAGACCCGAGTTTTTGAGCATATAGGCGATTATCGAGAGTACTGTGAGTAAATTTACGCGATATTCTTCTTTACACCCTACCTCCTTATTGCAGCCCCCTCTCTACAGTTATTTTTCTGTATAAATCCCATCTTCCTACCGTGCTGGCTGGCATATTGTCCTGTGAGAACACCACTACGGATTAAAATCTATTAGAGATCATTTATTCAAATTACATATTTCCGGGGGCTTAGCGCACTAATTCGTCTTATGGTATCTTTGTATATAAAGTGCTTTGTTGAATTCCAATGATAGTTGCGGAACAGTATTACGACGCGTATAAGTGAGACATATATACCATGCGTATATCGTAGTTTGCCCACCCGGTGAGTGTCTTGCGGACAGCGCGTCATCAACCGCCTTCGAACCGGACGCAAAAATAAACGCATAGCTTATTTAACCACTCCCTCTAGCCTCGATATAACTCAGCATCATAAAACACTGCATAAATTAATAAAACAGAATCATCACTACAATAAGCATCTTTATCATTCAATTACCACTAAGTAAACTTAACACACTAATCTCATTAAATTCACATTATAATCACAAACTAAAATACATTATCAACCATCAGCTACCTAGCCAACTCTATATTCTATACATCCTTCACCTACGTATCATACGAGCCCTACAGCCATAAGACATCTACCACTTTCAAGTAACTCTAACACGTCCTCAGTCTACACCTAACACCCTCACCGCCCTCCACAAGGAGGGGGGGGCCGCAACCCCTACCAATTTTAATACATCATGAAGCTGATAACGAACCGCTTGGAGACCTAATCTGAGCAGAGACTCCACTGGGTCAGGAGCGCGGAAGTCACGAGAGCGCGATGATCTCAGCACGATAACGACCGCATTCCTACCGGAGAAGGATTCGCTTCCAGCGCTTCCAGCGCGAGCGATAGGTCTTAGCAGCGCGTATCTCACTCCACCGGTGAGAGCGTCCGAGCGCGTACCCTTTCTTCGAACAAGCGCTATAGAAATGCAACTTGAATATGCCAAACAGAGGAAGCTACACACGTAAACAAGCCATAAGAACGGCGCACCAGGAAGGTATGGAGCAAGGCGGTTAGGAGAGTACGTCAGCACCTAGTAAGGAAGCCAATCTATGAGCAACGGGATAGTACCCCTAGAGCTTAGCGTGTTGATGCCCTCAATTTTAGGCACCCGGAGCTCTGGTGCAGTGTATGAGGACGGTGAGTCTGCTCGAGATTACTATATAATAGACTGTTTGTAGAACGTGAATTATCACTACATTAGTCTATACCAAGCAGTCTCGATCTCTTTGTGCATGTGTGTCTCCTATAATTAACCAGATATGTATCAACATGTGTCTTTAGAGTGTGCTCATGCACATACTTTGCGACCAGAGTGAGAGTAAGGCGCTACATTCTAGTTCGTATATTGGTTCTTTAGAAGATTGAAGCATTTTAATCTAATTTACCCGTAATCTTCATTTTCTCATATTTGTATGTTCCTGGTATGAGTGCCAGGAAAAGTCCGACAAAAAAGTAGAATGTCTCTATATTTGATGTTGTCTCATTCAAAGAGTTGTGTCACTCTATTACGTTGAGTTTGCAAATGATGTTCCAATGTGTATGTTGCCTATAACAAGTATTATGATGCTTAAAGCTTGAATGTTGACACCCTATTAGTGGAGTTTAATGTTCCTTATTATCTTTTAAGTACTCATCTTAGACTTTCTATCTGTCACTTATAATTCTTAGTTCCTTCTCCTCAAAATAGTATAACTTTCTTTAACGAGAAGTTATGTCCTTTATTTAATAATTTGGGATGTTTTCATTACCCCTATGTTTATATTAAATATGTATTGTTTATTTTAAATAGGATACGTCTGCAAATAATTTTTCATGTAAACTTTTTTTTTATATATTATTTACATGTATCTTTGCTCAATATTGATTATTGCTTCATTATCTAAACCCTTGTATGGTAGGTTAAATTTATTCTAATCTCTCACTATTATGCATTGTGCAGTATATATTATTATTTTATATTAGTTTTCTCTTTTTATTCTCTTCTATTTCATAATTAGGTTATAATTTTAAAGCTCCCACTAAGTAACTTTTGAATTAAAATATTATCGTTTTTTTATTTTATATTTTTCTCTCTGTGAACTAAAATTCAGTGATAAGTCTTCGTTTATTATCTAACTGTTAATTGTTTTCAAAAGTCTTTTTGATTTTCTTTTGTTTTCAACTTCTGTTTTTTTAAAAAAACTTTTTGCTTTTCGCCTAAAAGAATTTATTTCATCCCTCTTTATATGTTTATATCGCCTTCACCGCGAAACACAAAATTTGCTTTTAAGATCACTAAGCGTTAAAGCCAGTGAGAACAGGTGTCCAGGCTTAATCCTCAGTTTATCAACGTGAGCCCGGATAGCATGGCGCTGGATTAACCTTCCATTCGCTCTGGGTCCAGATGCAGTATAACCGCCGCGCTGTCTGCGCTGCCCGCTTAGCGCCATATCCCGCGTAACACCTGCCGCCTGCGTGCGTCCGCATTGAGATCAGCATATTTACTGCGCGATTACTGAAAAATATTGGATATCCAATGTAAACTATTTCAATTTTAGAATTTCTCTTTTTCAAAATATTTCTATTTTTCATTTTTTTTACATTTTTTACTAAAATATAACGAATTTATTAAAAACATTATACTTTTACATTACCTTAAAGCAGTATAAATCAGTAAATCAATAGAGGTGTTATTTTAACCTAACACCTAGGGGATTAGTTGCTTTTGTTTTACTTGCTTAACAACTTACCTTTAACTCTCTGGCTTTAATTGCTTTAACTCCCTGCTTTAACACTGCTTTAAGTTCTTTCTGCCAATAAACTACTATTAACTTCTTCTGCTTCTTTGCTTTACCATCATATTTCATTAAATACCTAAAAGCAGTAAATTCAGTAAATCAATAGAGCGTGTTATCCTAACACCTAGGCGGCATTAGTATGCTTTTTTTTACTGCTTTATCTGGCTTTAAAACTTTCTGTGCTTTACTGTTTTAATCCATATATTTATTAACATTATGTTTTCTTTATATTTGCTTAATTTTACATTTAATACTTTTATTAATAAATTTATAATTTTTTTATTTTTGTTCTTATTCATTTGATACGTCTATATGAAGTTGAAACAACAGGTTCTGTTACATAAACTTTTAACTTTAATGAAAATTTTTGGAAAACAATTTTTTTAAAAACTTTTTATAATTAAAACTTTTTTAAAAGTGGAAGTAAAATTCGCGTTTTGCTTAATTTTACATATTTAAACTTTTATTAATAAACATTTATGGAAATTTTCCTTTTACCATAAAAATCTTTTTAGCCTTTTACAAATATCTAACTTGATTAAAACATATAAATTATAATAAACATATTGAAATAAATCCTTACAAAATTTTCCTCATTTCATTAACATTTATTTTCCAAATTAATTTAATAAAATGTTGTTACTTGCAAGTCACTTTTCTGCACATTTTAGAAATATGTGTGTTTAAAGAATGATTATTCAACTATAAAAGATATGACATTAAACCAACTAAGAGAACATTCAACATTGATAAATGGGAATGTCAAAAGAAGTTTTCTTTGTGCGTTTAAGGTTTAGAGATGCTTTAATTTTTGTGACTTGTTAGAAGTTGCTTGAAGAATTCGTTACTCTTGGCAATTTGCTTTAAGAGTAATTCTGTTCTTCTTTAATTTTCTTCTTTGTTTGGATTCTTTTATCTCTTTGCGGAGTCAGTGGTTGTTTATTTGTTTACTTCAGTGGCTTCTTGTATTTTCTACTTGCTTAAAGAATCTTCTTTAAAATTTGACTTTCTCATTGAATGTTTCTGCATTGAAAAAATAATTATTTGAAGAGACCAAAAATTGATTGGGACAACGAAATTTTTTTGTCAATATAGAACCACACGAAATATGATTAACATAACCAAGCTATTTAGTTAGCAAAAACGAATATGTTTGTGCCCTTGACGAAAAAGTTGGTACTAGTAACTAAATTTTTCTTAGCCAAACGAACATTTAGTCAAATATTTGGTTGTGATTACCGAATCATTATCAACAAAACGGAATTTACTTTTAAGAACCAAAAAATCTTTGTAATATTACCAAGTTTGGTTACAAAACATATATATATATATATATATATATATATATATATATATATATATATATATATATATATATATATATATATATATATATATATATATATATATATATATATATATATATATTTATAATTGTTACAACAACAACCAGCTTTATTTCCCCTTACAAACTTCTCTAAAGAAACTCGATTAGTTAGAGCAATTAACAACATTTGATTAAAAATCGGGTTTAACAAAATATTTTCAATAGCCTTACCCAATATTTTTGTCATTAAATGTAACCCAAAAAATTTGTTTCCTAAAATAATCAATTTTTTCAGTGTGTATTCCGTCGTTGCCAGCCCTATATGTTCAGCCCCAAATGCCAAATTGCGTGCCTTTGCAGTTTGTGTTTTCCAATCAGTATTTTTTCATGTTCTTTTACTATGTTACTAATGGAGTTGAATGTCACTGTTCACAGTATATGAACATAGTAGTTACTAAAACATTTTTCCTCATTTTTTAATAATAATACAAAATTTAGCAATATATATATATATATATATATATATATATATATATATATATATATATATATGTATGTATATATTTATATATATATATATATATATAACTATACTATAACATATATATATATATATATATATATATATATATATATATATATATATATATAAATATATATATATATATAAATATATATATATATATATATATATATATATATATATATATATATATTTAAAAATCTATATAAATTTAACTCAATAAAAATATCATAATAATAATAATAATAATAATAATAATATATATATATATATATATATATATATATATATATATATATATATATATTATATATATATCTATATATATATATATATATATATATATATATATATATATATATATATATATATATATATATATATATATATATATATATATATATATATATATGTATATATAAAGTTCTATGAAATATATATATATATATATATGTATATATATATATATATATATATATATATATATATATATATATATATATGCTGGTATATATATATATATATATATATATATATATATATATATATATATATATATATATATATAACCATATATATATATGATATAAAGGATGACCAAAGCCGGAATGAAGGTCATAAAACTTTATTAATTCAATATTTAAATCATCGAAGTTTCGATAGATCGTGGCCATCATCAGGATACTGAAACAATATCGTCTTTTAAAGTAGAAATGGATTAACTATTATACCATAAATAATGTAATGATCTGAGTGTGTAAATCTTTACGTGTCTACAAAAGGGTGTGTATATAACAATCAATGGCAAATAGAGACAGGGTATCGTAATAACAGTTAAAATTAAGGTGGAAAGTTTAAATTATAAGTACTTTATTATTATTGGTAATAAGATCAAACATACTTTGCTAATAATAATATAATAATAATAATAATATGTAATAATAATATAATAATAATAATAATAATAATATGTAATAATAATAATATGTGTAATAATAAATATGTAATAATAATAAATAATAATAAACAAAAATA
>JABUQX010040540.1:0-15000 GCA_015478945.1 Trachelipus rathkii
GTATTTAAGTGGTGTGTTATTTTTTTTTTTATTTTCCGTTTTCCTCCTTTCGTTCCTTATTTGTTCTTATTTGCGCGTGTGTGTGTGACGATTTGTTTGTGTGTGTGAAAGATGGCAGGTTTGCGAGGGCGCAGGCCTTTACATTAACTTTAACAACATCCGCGGCTTAAAAAATCTAACTTTGCCTCTGTGGGATATCACCTCTCTAACTCTATCCCTAAGCTTTTGCTCTTGTCTGAGACTCAGATGGTAAGAATTCATCTCTCTACTCCGTTTAATGTTTCCAATAAATAACTTAGTTTCAAATACACTATCCGTCTGAAGGGTGGAGTGTGTGCCAATGTATGCCTATTAATACTCCTGTAACACGACTCGTGAATCTCGAATCTCCTAACTTCGTTGCTCTGTGGCTCAAAATCTTTCTTCCTCTCTACTACAATAATCTTGTGCTTTTTGCTACTGTTCCCTTAACTGAACAGATCTTCACTCTTTCTTTGAATATCTTACTCCTTCTCACGAGACTGTTATATATCTCCTCATTCAATACTGAGGTCCACTATTTAGGGGATTTTCAATGTACACAAACACTGAATGGTTGGGGTCCTCTCATACTGATTTCGGTGGGGAGGAGGCCGAATCATTCAGGCATTCTTAAACGATCTGGAGGCCAACTAATCAAAGACCTACGACACATTCCGGATCGTCACTACAATTCTTGAACACACACGACCTATGTTTTCAACACATCAGTCCTTCTCTCTAAAATAACACTACACTACCTTCGCTCTTTGGTAATCTGAACCAAAACGTTATACATCTCTTAACTCTTAAATACTTCTTCCAACAGCTCCATCCTGCCTAGTGCGTTTTTTTCTGGCACTTTGATCGGGGTGATTGGGGGGCCTTGCGACGCTCTACGCTAACTATATTGGAATGACTGCTTTGAACTCTGATGACGCTTCGAGCTTCTGCAACTAAGGGTGGGAGCTTGTAACGTTGACTGATATGAGACAGGTCATTCTTCTTCGATTAATGCTTTCTCTCCCTCAATACTCCATGGTTCGATCGTGCCTGTTGTCTTCGGCCATTCAGGCTAGAGACAGCGCTTAACGGGGGTGGAAAAAATTCTTGTTCTCGCTATCACTCTCGCAAATTTTTTACTCAGCTAGAAAATCGTTGCAGGGATACTCTCGACGAGCAAAGCGGGCTTTCATCAAACGAAGGTCGCCGCTAACCTCCTTGGTTCTCCTACTGATAAATCTTTCTGGCCTCTTGCCAATAAACAATCTGCTAACTTTTGTGTATCTGCCTTTCCTCCTCTTATTCGATCTGATGGCTCTGTTGCTAACTCTCCAACTGAAAAGGCCAATCTCTTCGCCCTCCTATTTTTCGCTGCTAACTCCACCGCGGAACGATTCTGCTTCCTCTTGCTCCAACCTTCTCACTCTCCAGGTTTCCTAATGTCTTTGCCTGTGATTACATTTGATCGGGCTCATGGGCTTCTGAAATCTATGGACGTTAGGAGGCGGGTGGCCGCGGAATGGCATTCCTCTCCGAGTTTTTGAGGGAGTGTGTGCTTCGGAGCTGGCCCCCTCCTTCCGTTCAACTATATTTCTCTATGTCTCAGATTAATACTACACTTTCCCTCAGTTTTCTGGGAAGCACGCACATGTCCAACCTATCCCGAAAAAAGGAAGCCGCTCTGATCCTTACTAACTATCGCCCTATAGCTCTCACCTGTGTTCTATCTAAGATCTTTGGAAAACCCTTCTAAACTCATACTTCTCTGTTCCACCTGCAATCAATGCATCTGCCTTCCGATCGCCAGTACGGCTTTTTTCGTCGTTCGAGGTCTACTGGTGATCTACTTTCCTATTTAACCCGATTTATAGTCTTTGTCCGCCCTTAGGAAACTAACAGGGAGACTTGCCGCGGTGGCCGCTGCCCATATCCAGAAGCATTTGGAGACTGGTGGTGCGGCGCGAACCCCACTGCCTCACAAGCTCCCCTCTTTGGGTATTCCGCTTCTCTTTGCTACTATTATGTCTAGTTTTCTTTTCATATCGCTCAAATCATCTGTTGGCGATAGAATCGAAACCCGCCTCTTTTGGCTTTTCCTACAGCGGTTCTGTAACCTGCTACAATATATGCTTCCATTTAATTAATGATTAATCTCAACCTGCACATCTAACTCTATTCACTATATGCCGAATGAATCGACCCTTCATTCTTCAACTCATTTCAATTCATGCCCCCTCTTTTACTTCTAGACCTTGCCCCTCTGCAATTCTTAACAGGTTTTATTTATCTTCCTCGCTGATCTGGATAGAATTTCCCGTTGGGTCGTCCTGAACCTTGTGAAATTCAGATTCTTTAAAAACTAACTTCTTCAAAATCTGAATTTATTAAAAACACCTTCTAACTTTCCCTATCTCTTTCGACGGTTCCTCGTCTCTCCTGTTGACCAATATAAACAATACCTTGGCCTTAACATAAACAAAAAAAATGTTTTTTGGATTACCTCACATCACAACGGCTTTGCTAGGCTGCCTCAAAGAAAGCTGGAAGTTCCTGTTTAGACTGCGAAGACTTTTTTTTCTCTTCCACAGTTACTCCAGCTATACAGGGCCTCATCCGCCCTTGTAATGGAGTATGGCTCTCCAATATCTTGGGGGGGGCTCAAGGTTCAACCTGGCTTTGGATAGGGTCGAGTCAGGCAAAAAGACTTATAACTGTCCGTTTCTTTCTCTAGTTCACTTGACCCGCTATCTTTGCGGCGCGATGTTGGTGGCGCTTTATCTCTTTTCTATAGGTCCGTAGCGGCAGGTGCTCGAGGGAACTATCCACTCGCGTGCCACCCACCTTTAAAACCCGCTCGTAGCACAAGGGGTGTCGTGTCGGCACATGAGTTTTGTGTTTGATGTTAGTAACTCCAGACTGTTCGCGTGCGGTGTCACCTTCCTTTCCTGCCACCTCTGTTCCTGTCGGAATTCTTTCCATCTTCTGTGTTGTTTCCTACTCAATTTATCTTCCTTCACTTTAAAGCCCGCGGTCTGTGCTGCATCTGCGTAAATTTGCGTTAGTTTGAGTTTTTGTATTTATTTTAACACCTCCCTCCTTCGAAATAGGGCTTTGCCCCGTGAGCGGTGAGTGATACCCTGTAAAAAATATATAAAAATATATATATACCGTTGTAAGGGAGAGTCAAAGTTCAAACCCTTTTGTGGTTTTTACTCAAGCAGGAACTTAAATCAGAACCATGGAGGGCAAAGTATTCCTACAAGTGCGTGCCCGCCGAAGAGCTTGACGCGACCACTCCAACACGTCATTTCAAGACCGCAAAATGGGCCTTCCGTTGGAAGAGTCTGAATGCAAGATCCGTGAGATGTAAGAAATGGAATTGGAAAACAGGCGAAGCTGTTTAATTTCCCCTCCGTGGCCACCGATAGCGCGCAGAGCCTAAACTTTACTCCAACGCGGGTAAGACACAGGGACTGCTCGTGTACCCGTACCTTCGGATATTCGTCCGAAAAGAAAGATCGAGGTTAGTAGAAGGAAATGATGATCACTTGAATTCTTGAACCATTAACATTAGAGAAAGGATAACAGTAACGAAACATCGGTGATGGTGAAATTCCCTTGAATGATGTTAAAACAAAGGGGATGTAAAAAAAAACAGTATCTGCTCCTCAAAAATAAAATACCTACACATTAAATAAGTAAATAAGACAATAAATAAGTAAGACAGCGGATAATGAAGAGAAAGAATACTTCTTACTTTTATTTAAAAGTAACGAAATTCTAAATAAATATTTACAAAAACACAATTTAAGTCCGTGTTATTAATTCAGAACTATAAAGGCTTTTCTTTATTAGTTAATTTGTTTTTTGGAAATTAAAAGATCCATAAATCTCCTCTATGAAACAAACTAAACCATCAACTAAGGAAACATAAATTTAAACTATCCTTCCTCCAACCACGACAATGAGTTTAATGAACATAATTTGAAAACTATCCTCCAACCACGACAATGAATTGAAATGACCCTAAATTGGAACTATCCTCCAACCACGACAGTGAATTGAAATGACCTTGCCTTATTTAATAATTATTCCATTAAGACCCTTGAAAAATAAATAAACCCAAGACTAAAATGTTAACGCAATAAAGAACAATTCCGCTTATCTTAAAATAACTTGTTGCCTCTCAAAAGAATCCCCAGTTCCGGCAAAAATTTGTCCAAGGTATAGAATTGTTAGACAAGACTAATCCCAAGACCAAGATTTGTCTAAAACTGAGAGATTCAATTTAACATAACATAAGGCAACAAAACATAAAACTGGTCTCCAATCAAACATAAAACTCAAACATAAAACCTGGAAAGGAAAATACACTATATTAGGTATTTTCATCCATGAAATAGTAATTTATTATATTTCAATTTTTAAGTGACCTTTGAAAACATGACTTAAAATGATAAAATATATCTGATAATTTCTCTGCATGACAAATATTATGAAAACTATATGACCTTTTAACATTGATAAAAAAAATAATTACACTGAAGACCTACCCTATTAATTGGTCAATTATCTGTGAGGGTTTTATGTGTCTTTTGAATGGAGAGATCTCCTACAAAAGAAGACATAAAACTACTTTATAAACCTAAACATCATATATTAACCTTCATATATCAATAATTATTAGTCAAATAGAGATTATTTTCTAACATCTTCACAACATAATCATACCTTAGAAGTTCTGATATATTTTTCAATAATGTGGTAAATTAACTCTGATAGAAGGGTTGATATAATATTGGTGGCTCAATATCAACAAGAGTATATCTGCAGGATAGCTTTTTTTTATACTCATACATAAATATTTCAAAAGAATTCTAATGCTGAAACATGTAAGCAAACAAAGATATAAAACTGCATAAATAAATAAAAAAAATAGTTAACTCTTCATGCACACATAATGCCTAATGTAACTTAGGCATACATTTGTGTGCATGTAATAAATAAACAAAAAATAAATATTAACCTAACTTCAAATGAATGAAACCCATTTCTCCAATCATTATGACAATATTAATGAGAAAAAAACAAATACAGCATGATAAATTTGGTTTTGTGGGGGTAAAAATGATCCCCCTTACATCCCCCCGCACCAAACCTATGCCCCCGCTACTAATCAATCATAATGATTTTCACGTGGCAACGATTTAGGCGGAGTGATGTAGGAGATACTTCCATAATTGCCTTTAATATCCTACAATAAATATATACAAACATTTGTCATTCATTTGACTAAGGCATAATTGGGTAATTAAGGTATTCATAAGGCAACCATGATAACTAAGGCAAGTAAGGCAAGCAAGACTAAGTCAATTCAATTCAAAAAAATTATTATACTAAACTATATTTATATCCATATAAATAAATATTTATCAACAAAATTGAGTAAACAAAATCCTACGCAAAACGTAATAAAGATGTTCTGAAGGATAGTACATCAATTTCTATAATATTATTAATTAATATGTTATATATTATTATTACCTACCAATAAGGTATCGACTAAGAGAATTCAATTTGTTTCAGTAATAAAATATTTTACATGATAAGTTATCACAATGTTTGTACACAAATTTTTAAGTACGGGATTTATACATTTTTTAAAATATTTTTAATATTTAGTATGGGGGTAAGCCGAATTCTGCACTCTTTTTTCTTCGTCTACTAGGGAATGTAGTTCATCGAAGAAGCATTCTCTATGGGATTCAGGCATTTGGCTATATGAAACTTTTGCCATAATGACTTGTAAGCCTGACCTGATGTCTTCACGGCGGGAAACATAAGGCAAATATCGGCTTGTTCCTGAAGCACTATATTGAGTAGTATGATAATAAGGGGATTTCGCAGACATTCTGGAAGAACTGGGAGTGTTATACCAAGGTGGTGGGCAAGTAACATCAAAATAAGGAACATTTACTTCTGTTGAGGGAAAAGGGATAGTAGGGAGAATCTCTGGAGGTACATTTTCTGGGTCAGGGGTAAAAAGATCCGAAGTATCTTCATGCGCCATTGACAAAGAGTCTTCCGACAGGGATGCTCTCGATCTTGATGTACTTGGACGGGAAGTAATTATAGGGATAGGAGAAGTGACTTCTTCGGATGTGACTTCAACTTCAATTACTTTTCGTTTTGGGAAAGTGGGGTTTTGTTCTTCATTAGGGTGGTTCGCAACTTGAACCAGTATCTTCTCTGCGTCTTTTTCTTCAGGATTTGGGGTTGGTCTGCGGCGTGGGGAACTAGTGCAGAAACGTTTATTGGAGGGTTCAGTGGAGGGTATTGTCTGTGGGATAGGGGTTTCTTCAATAGAGTTCTTGATGGTGAAGAATTTCTTGAATTTTTCCATGAAAGCCACCAAGAAAGTGTAATTTACATGGAGTCCATCAGAAAGAAAAGGAGAATTCATACAAAGAGACCTTCTTTTTAGAAATGCAGCTTGTGGAGTTGTCCTGGTCGTTTCATGCTTCTTCTCTCAGCAGTCCAATAACAATGATTTAACACGTGGTTTCCTACTAGACAGATCTTATTGGGCCACGTAAATCTGACATTTTTATTGAATCCAATGTCCTCAAATTTGTTGAAACATTGGATTGCATGTTCCCGCATGGCATAAGGGTTCAATTCATGATGATATTCGAGAAAGTTCTCATAAGCAATTCCCCAAGTACGCATAAGCCGAGTCTGATTGTAAGCGTACATATCTTTGATGGTGGGGATGATCAGATACACCTTAGCCGATGGATTACATTTACTTGCATGAGTAGTAATCTGTTCCATGATTTGGGGAACATCGTCTACGGAAAAGTCAGGGACAGGAGCAATTACGGTTGTTGAATAGCCTTCGCTGTATATGGTTTGTTTCTTCCATGCGAGAGAGTACAGAGCCCATATAACAAGGAAGTCCACGTCTGGTGACATTAGGGCAGTCACACGCGATGGACATTCTTGTATCTTTCGTCCCGACTTAATATCCGTGACGAGCTGCAAGTTATACTGCTCCAGCAGTGTTTGTTGATGTTTGTCGAAAATAGCCAGCTGGCTCGACCCTATCATCAATAATTTATGAACCATGATGGAACAGCTGCTGGAATTATAAAATACAATGATTAATGCCAGTTATAAAAGTTTTTTCATTAACAAACTCAGACCCAGGTCAAATATTTAGGAAGGGTCCGAAGGAATTTAAAAATGAATTAAAAAAAAAAATCCTTTGTTTCTATTTCAATGAATTTCAAGCAAAGAACGAACAACATTTCCTTATAATACTTGAGCTGAACCTGAGGTATTTTCATGTGTGAATCTATTTTTACTATTTAATGTATTTCTCTATATGATATGCTAAAATTGCTGTTGCAGGGTAGGTTACAGTAAGCAAACTATTTTTTTCATTTGTAAGCAAAGGACAAAGATATAAAGGACAAAAAAAATTCAAAAAAATCAGCAATTTGGCATCACAAAAGCTAAAAGATGTTGTTTTATCAGTAATCCAATAAAAGTGCAATGTTTAGAGAATTGTATACATAAAAATAAAGTTAGAAGGATTGATGAATAATTTAAAAAAAAAAAACTTACAAAGGAACTTTAATTTGATTTTTCTTTCTAAATGGAAAAGAGGTACAGTCGAAGATTTACATGAAGGATAGTATGTGATAGGATAGGGTAGGAAAGGATAGACAGCTATCTATATCCCTAACCTATTCCTGCACTTAGCATTTTTTCAAAATACCTATGATTTACTTCTTTGACATTTAAACTAACTGTTTGATAGGCCTTTACTTATAATTTAATAAGCGATAAACTAATAAAAAAAATTAAGCTAGTATATATCTAAGGCTATATATATTTCCATAGTTTCTCATAATTTCATATCTAAAAAAAAAAACAAAAACAAAAATGATATCCCTATTTTCTACTCTAGGCATTCTCAACATTTTTGCTCATTATATGCTATTTTTGTTTCTTGTATCCTGTGATTTTTAATAGGCAATAACTACTTTCTATAAAGAATAAAAACATCTTGATAGGCCCATCATAACCACAACAACCATAACACATCGGGTTCGGGAATAGTTTGACTTGGGACAAAAAAATATAAACAGATCTTAAGTTAACAAGTATCATGATAGAATCATAAAATTTCTTTATTTTTCATTTTCTTTCCTCAATATCTCAATATTATGTACGATCATCATATTATCAAAAACATTTATATATTCTGGTTAACTGATAACAATTACTTAATTTACCTAACAATTACATTACCTAACTGAATTGACCTAACCAGGAATGGAATACAATTGTTCATGTTATTCTTGCTATCTAAACATTTTATTTAGCAAATGAAAAAGTAAAACAAATTTCCTGTTTTTCCGAATTATTTTTTTGATGTAACTATAAAAATAACAAAAATAACAAAGAATATTCTTATAATAAAAATTTTTTTTTCTATACTAAATCCATTCTAAATACCACAGCACAATTGCATGAAACTATGAAAGAAAATCTTCATTTTCTAAGACAGTGCATCAACAAACAATTACTGAATAAAACTTGAGAGAATTTCTTCAAAAAAAAATTTTTACTTCCTTTTTTCTTCCGTAATGACATACTCACAATTCTTAACTATCTTCAACTAAGAATCCATTTCTCTTTCTTCTTCTCTGTTCCTTTGGTACCTTTGATTATATTCTAATGGGGTTGACATAATATAAGGTAAATCCTCAACAGGACCCATTCGTCTTGTAATCGGACGTCTAATACCTACAAAAGGATCTCCAACCACTGGAACAAGCATCAATTCATCTCCCCCCGGGACAGTTGGGTTCCTAATTACCTCTCCCAGAAAACTGTAGGACGGAGAATTG
The DNA here is from genome assembly GCA_015478945.1 of Trachelipus rathkii. Taxonomy (NCBI): domain Eukaryota; kingdom Metazoa; phylum Arthropoda; class Malacostraca; order Isopoda; family Trachelipodidae; genus Trachelipus; species Trachelipus rathkii. The sequence goes on from JABUQX010040540.1 coordinate 8,943, forward strand.
ACCGAGGTAGGTGAAACTGGTGATAAAGTATAATTTCCCATGTTAAATGCTAATAATCTCAACGGGTTTTCACCAGATAATGATCCACTGAAACCAGAGAAGTCAACACCCTCTCTCTGCCCTTGATTAATATTTCCATTGGGAGAGTTCTCTATATCGTGTCTTTGAGGGGTATATCTTGGCCCTTCCGTTTCTCCGAGCATACAATCTAATAATGATGTGCCCGTCAAATTTATCGTATGAAATTGTATGGTTTTTGGGTTCACTGACTCCCCTACTTGGTCCAAAGTAATAAAACCTGAAAAACCTGAAGGGTTTGATTCTGTATGAGTAAGAAGGCTGTGAGGGTCAAAATCCCTAAAATCCAACGAAGGGGAACTGATACTCGTAAAGAATATATTACTTGATTCACCTATAGTAGAATCACCCAGAACTTCAGCGGATTTTTCTGCTATGACAGACAATGCAGGACTCTGAACCATTCGTGTCCTTGTTTCTGTTTTATAATTATTACCCCCTTCCGCTGTGTTGATTAAGAAAGATTCGTTAATTAATAAAGTACGGGACTCTTCCAAGACTTTTTCATTCAGTTGTTCTAGTTCGGTTAATAAATTTGGTAGTCGCATATACAAGTCTAATGATATAGGATTTGTATTACCAAACCCTTCAAAGTCATTATCCTCATCATCTTCTGACTCCCCTTCATCCGTACTCTGGGGGTTTTCGTCAATCACGGTGGTATTCAGTGTGGTCTCTTCCTCTTCCTCCGTTTCTTCTTCAACTTCCTCCTCTTCCACTTCGGTGAAAAAAAACTTTTCTCTAATTCCATGATGTCTATTTAAAAACCGACGTAAGTACGTTGGTATGTCAATCCACCCACGAAGTCTAGAAAAGTGGACTTTTTCAGGCTTAGATGTTAGGTTGTTGCTACGACGAATGACATACGTCACTTGATTATCATTCACTTCAATGACGGTATAGGGCCCCTCCCATTTATTTTTAAACTTTTGATAGACACTATGACCGGTGTAAATAACCTTTTTTGCTACAATCTGTCCTACTCTAAATGGTTTAAAGTTTAAACTCCCCTCACTCCAATATTGGGGAAAGTTTTGGGTGTTCTGCGTATGGGCTTTTGACAAAAGAAATTCCGATGGTGACATTTGTAAAGCACTATGCCTAGTGTTATTGTAGATAAGGACGGAAGAAGCTATTTCTTCGTCCCATTGTTGAGGTTGTTCATTCACTAAACATTTTAAAATCTGAATAAGGCTTCGATTGAATCTTTCACATATGCCATTGCTAGCGGGATGGAGAGGAGTGGTTCTTACATGTTTAATATGAAATTCTTCCATGACTTCTTGGAAGTTTTGAGCCGTGAATTCCGTTCCGTTATCAGTCAAAATTCGTGAAGGCAACTTAGGCAGAAATGGAAGAATGTGATTCCGAAGTGCTTGTGAGACAGTGGAGCTATTTTTATCAGTCAAAGGGACCACGGCTGCCCATTTGGAAAAATGGTCAATCAATATCATACAGTATTTATACCCTGATGTGGTTCTGGGAAATTGCAATAAATCCATGGCACAAAGATCAAATGGACTGTCTGCCAGGATTTTCAACATTGGAGGGGTCATGTTGGTCGAATATGTTTTTCGTGTCTGACAAATCGGACAGCAGCGCACCACATCCGAGACAACCTGATTCACTCGGGGATGCCAAAGGTGTTTATATATTAGCTGAAGGATTTTGTTTCTACCTATGTGAGCGTATGAAAAATGCAAGTGACATACAATACTTATCAGAAAATCAACAGAAATTACGTACATATCATTTGTCCTCCCTGCTGTCGAAAAACATATCAAGCCATTTTTGATTGATAGTTGAGTTTTGTACTGAGCGAATCTACTCAAATTCTGCCATTTATATTTGTTGTTTAGATCTTTTATTCCCTTTCTTAACCGAATCATTTCTCTACTGGAGGTCTGATCTTCCAGGATATTAATTTCCTCAATGTTAGTACCTACTACTGAAAAAGTATTGATTCGAGGTTCACCTGGACTTTTCAGGTTTTCTTTTGATGAAACACCTCAGCCACAAATCATCGTGCCTTCCAATCATCCGTCATCTCTAATCAATGAAATAGATGCATTATTGTAGATCCAGTTGTAACCCCATTCTTCCGCAAGGTCACCAGTCCGAGTATTAAGGTGTTGTTCATGTGCTCATGGGGTACAACAAATAATTCTACATCCAAGGTTCTAAATCCTCCAGGAAATCTTAATGGAGTTTTTATATAGTGGGTTATAGGTATCAGGGACTTGTTTCCAAAACCACGTATTGCCCTAACTCCAACTTGTTCAGAAGGATATAATTTTATATTCTTTAGTTGTTGGATAATCGAGTCTTTGATGAGACTGACACCTGCTCCACTATCAATTAAACATTCGTACCAAGTGGGGTCAAGGTCGTCGCCTATAGTGGCGTGAACGATTAAAGGGTTGATATCCGCCTGACATAAGTTGATTTCAACGATCATATCCCCTATTGCACCAGCGGTATCTGAGTTGGTGGATTGTGAATCCTCATCAAAGAATCCTCCCATTTGGGTCAAAAACCCCATTTGTTCTGCTTCTACGTTGTCTTGGCTAACTTCACCCGAAATTTCTTCTATAGTCATTTTTACATTTTCTTTTTCCGTTATTTCCACTGGGGTTTGATGTATATCAATCGAAAGAGCCGCTATATTATTATATGTTTCGTTGAGATCTGTTACATTTTCCAAAGAGTTCTCCACAGGCTGGCTCATTCCTGTGGAGCTTATCCGTTTAAAGAATTATGACGATATTGGTTGTCACCCGTGTCATGACTAATAGTAACCGTTTTAGCTTCTGGTAAAACTTTACTAATTGCTCCTTGAGCTTGAGGCTGAATGGAAGAGGGTGAATTACTGTTTGGCTGTTGACGATTCGAGCTCCGATTATCAAGTCTGGTGGGACACTTAATTCCTGCGTGCGGACCTTTACAGAAAGGGCACTTACGGGTATCTTGCGATGAAGATTTATGTTGAACATTCAACCCGTATGATCGGCATTCACTGCGGATATGTCCCCTCTTTTTACAGTAGGCACATATCCCTAAAAACTTATAACAGTCATCCATGATGTGACCTGGGATGTCGCAATAGTCACACCACAATTGACTTCTATCTGCTTGTGACTTATAATTTCCGTTCGAGTTCTGGAATTGCCTTCCTCTATTCCAATTATTCCGATTATTCTGATTCAATCCGTTTAAATTTCTATCCTGCACATTATTCCCACTATACTCTATATTTCTTCCTCTATTTGAATTGTTGAATCTCGGATTCTCATATTGACGAGATTGGGTATTCTCCTTTTTCTCGTTGTTTAAGGCTTCCGCCCAGCTAGGTTTCACAATATCTATTTCTATAGTCTCGTTTAGATCAATTTTTGTAGTTTTGCTCTTCGTATCAGTTGGTTTATAATCTTTGTTGGGTAAGAGGGTTGGTAATTCCACTCTTCCTTTGTAATATTCATGATCATACTTATCTGCCAATGATACTATTTTCTCCCATGGTATTAATTTGTCTGCATCATCTTCGTTTTCCAATAAATACTCCCTAATTTTCTTTTCCACATAAGGTGGTAAACTTAGAAGAAAAGCTTCCCTAAGAGAGGTATGCTCGCGCATATCTAAGCCGTTATACGCTTTAGTGGCTAATTGTTCCAAACGCAACGCAAACATTCCAATACTTTCACCTTTCGTCAATACGGCTGAGTGATAAGCTTTAAGTCTGTACTGATCTTTTCTTTTCTCCTTCTGTTGATACCATTTTACCAAAGTAGATTTAACCGAGTAGTAATTCCGATCATTCTTAAGTATTAAATTATACAATTGTAAAAAGTCCCCTTCCAACTGTCTTCCTAGATATCTCAACCATTGTTGTGGGGATTTCGGGTAATTATGAGAACAGTAGGCTTCGAAATGTATTAAATACTGAACAAAATCTTGATCGGCTTCGTATTTATACTTGCCGGGATCCAAGACTTTTGTTTTTTGTGATGTTTTAACTAATTCAGTTAGCAACAGAATGGCTTGCATCATTAGACGAATTTGTTGTTGCAAAGTATCTTGTCGAGGTGATTGAGGTGGAAAAACAAAACTAGGATTAGGTGGATTCCTTTCTACATCATTGGCTAACCTATCACTTGTAAAAATTGGTTGAGTTGTCACCTTAGGAGTGGACCAAATACGATCTCCCTGTGACACCGACGCTTTCACTGCTGTAGAACCACTACTAACTACTGGTTCTGGATTGTTTTCTTGGTTCATACTCCCAACCACATTTAGTTTTGGTTTAAATTCTGGAACATTTGATACATAATATTTGCTGGAACGCAACCGTCTTTCCGCATCCGCATCCCACGAGTTCCGTCGAAGATGGCTTTTTGCATTTTGTACTGGTACATTGTGCTGTTCAATCGCTAAAGCTTGAGCTTGCCGCGATTGCATATTAAAAAGCGAGTCAGTCAATCCGTTTATAATACTGTTAACATGACTAGCAGGGATAAGTCCATCCCCCGAAGGTGTTATGCCTGGTGGTATTGGTTCCAGATGCTCAGGAGGGCTAAGCTCAGTTGCTACAAACTGGGCCAGCTGCTCCTGAGTTTCCCTATCAATATTAGTGGCCATGATATCCACCTCTGATAATATTTCTTAATTATATTATATACCAACACAATAATAGAATAACTAGATTTAAGCGAAAAATTATATAAAAAATATCAAGAGATGAAACGCTTGGTTTCGAAATTCCTAACAATACCTATTAGTTCAGCTATGTTAGTACGTTCCTATCTGAAAATATTTTAATTCAACAAGACTTTATTTCAAAAACAAAGCAAAGCAAGGTCAATTCAAAACACACGCCGTATATGGTATGGTATAGTATCGTAATATGAACTATTTACAATGAATTATTACTGACGATATACATGAGTTTCCTTTTACTTTACTTAAATTTAACAAAAGATGGTTCAAGGTGGATGATAAGTCGAATCCGGAAAGATGAATTAAACACACCCCGAACATTTGGCTCAAGAATGTAGGATAGATGAAATGTCGAAATTCAAAAGATACATTGGCACAACCCGAACAGTCCCTGTTCGGGCGCCACTTAAATTAACGGTATGTAAGGGAGAGTCAAAGTTCAAACCCTTTTGTGGTTTTTACTCAAGCAGGAACTTAATCAGAAACATGGAGGGAAGTATTCCTGACAAGTGCGTGCCCCCGAAGAGCTTGACCGACCACCCAAACACGTCAATTCAAGACCAAATGGCCTTCCGTTGGAAGAAGTCTTGATGCAAGATCCGTGAGATGTAAGAAATGAAATTGGAAAACAGGCGAAGCTGTTTAATTCCCCCTCCGTGGCCACCGGATAGCGCGCAGAGCCTAAACTTTACTCCAACGCGGGTAAGACACAGGGACTGCTCGTGTACCCGTACCTTCGGATATTCGTCCGAAAAGAAAGATCGAGGTTAGTAGAAGGAAATGATGATCACTTGAATTCTTGAACCATTAACATTAGAGAAAGGATAACAGTAACGAAACATCGGTGATGGTGAAATTCCCTTGAATGATGTTAAAACAAAGGGGATGTAGAAGAAAAAAAAACAGTATCTGCTCCTCAAAATAAAATACCTACACATTAAATAAGTAAATAAGACAATAAATAAGTAAGACAGCGGATAATGAAGAGAAAGAATACTTCTTACTTTTATTTAAGTAAAGTAACGAAATTCTAAATAAATATTTACAAAAACACAATTTAAGTCCGTGTTATTAATTCAGAACTATAAAGGCTTTTCTTTATTAGTTAATTTGTTTTTTGGAAATTAAAAGATCCATAAATCTCCTCTATGAAACAAACTAAACCATCAACTAAGGAAACAAATTTAAACTATCCTCCAACCACGACAATGAGTTTAATGAACATAATTTGAAAACTATCCTCCAACCACGACAATGAATTGAAATG
>JABUQX010040540.1:22500-30000 GCA_015478945.1 Trachelipus rathkii
ATATAATAATATATATATATATATATATATATATATATATATTATATATAATATATATATATATTATATGATATAATATTATATTATATTGTTTATTTATAATTTTTCATAAATTATTTGGAAATATTTCCCCCAACGAGGAAGAACCTACTAAGGAAGTAACTATCCGGTTATCCGGCCGGATACCGGATAGTCAAAAACTAGGCCAGATACCGGATAGTTGCCGGATATCCGGCCCATCCCTAATAATAACAGTACCCATGAGGATACTGGCGCTGGCATGAGGAAGAAGCAGAAGGTGAACGAGGACCGTGAGAAGGACGAAAGTTGGAAGGAGTGGGATCACGAGAGCGAAAAGTGTTATTATTAATTGCCGCTGTAAGGAGAGAAGGGCCGTTTTTATATCAGCCATGCCAGTTTCGAGAACCGAAACCCGGGTATCCAGAGCTGCCGAAGGAGGAGGTTGTACTGCGAAAGCGTGAGAGTAAGAAGGTTGGGGTGGGTGAGAATAAGGAGGTTGAGCTGGATAGGAGGCAGAAGGCGGTTGAGGAACAAGAGGGGGAGGAAGAGTGGCGGAGGCGTTGGTAAAGTACTGGGGAATGTGTTGGGCGTGAGTTGTAGATGGTTGAGGAGGTGCGCGAGTTGAAGAGGTAGGAGAAAGGGAGGAAACAGCGTAGGCGGTGGGGACAAAGGCTCCATCGGGGGGGCGCAAAATTCTGTCGCTGTAGCGGCAATACTCAGTGAGGATAACGTCGGTTTATTGATTGCAGCTACGCTGTGATGTCGAGCAGCATCTTCTGGAGAAGAAGGGTGCGAATTATTTTTCTTCCGGTAGATGGAGTGGCGCGCCAACAACCCAGCATCCCATTACCATCAATTTTCGAGTGTTCCTGGTCGCAACAGTGGAGCTGCTCCAGCAGAGTTTCCCACAGCTTCTCTCTGTGGGAGCAAGCGTCGATAAATAAGGGTTTTTGAGCGTGTTGTACGGGTTGTAGAGTTTCTAGTTGTTGCCAGGCCATCCCTGATTTTGAGGAGGCAAGATTCTGGTAGAGCATTCACAACTCTCGAATATCTCTCCTTCTCGTCTTCGATGGTCAGGAGCGCTGACTCGGCCATGTCAAACCAAAGCTCGGGATTGTTTACGAAGAAAGGTTGCAAATGGAATGCTCGTGAGGGAGTAGACATGACGAAAGGCATAGAAGTTGGCAGAGCGAAGGAAAGAAAAGAAGGGAAATAAGATGTGGAGCAAGCGGAAGAATAATAACCAGGACCAAGGGTGGAAAAAATCAAAGAATTACAGACTCTTGAGTCTAGACCAGAGTAAAATGGAGGCCTGTTGCGAATAGAAATTGCAAAAATATTTTTTATAATAATTTAAAAAAAAAAAAAAAATAAAAATTTTTTTTTTTTTTTAATTGAGTGAGTGTACGAGGGTATCCACACACACAAGGTGTGGCTATACCTTGTTAGGGATACCACAACAAGGAATAATAATAATATATAATAAGAAATAACAATAATAATTAATAATAATACATAATAATAATAATTTCATAATAATAATAATAATAATGAATAATAATAATAATAATCAATAATAATATCAATACAGGTTACGTGGTCTGTATGGAATACAATACTTCGCCAAGGTAAGGGTCCAACTGCTAGGTATTTGGTGCCGGAACAAGCTGGTGGCTGCTGCCGCTGCGACTTCTTTTGAGGCTGTTACGAAGGGTTTGAGTGATTTGATGCAGGAAGAGGCTGGAGGCTGCTGCCGCTGCGACTTGTGGAGGCTGTTAAGAAGAGAGAGAGAACGCAAACACAACAAGTGGTAAATCTACCCGTTAAAATAAAAAACAAAAAAATAAACTGTTTTTTTAGTCATGTTGTCCTGCCGACAAAATGATCTGGAGGATTTTCTGGTCCCTTGTGGCGGTTTGTCCTGGCTTCGTCCGTGGAGCCACAATCTTCAAGCTTCAAATCACCATGTTAAGCTGGTCATTGAGGTTAAGTAGTAATGACTGCTTAATGAGTGAAGGATGAATGAGAGTTGCTGTGAGTTTTTCTCTTTATTTTCTTAATCCTATTTTAAACAAAATCGGGTTGGACCTGCCTTGTTTGGGTTTTTATTTATTTATTACACTTAATTGCTGCTTGTATTGGTATTTATGTTGTAATTTGTTGTTATTTTGCACTAATTCGAAAAGGAAGCTACATGCTGTTGCGATTTTGAAAAGTGATAAATCGGCGGCTTGGAAGCGTGGTTTAGGTCCACGAAACTACAACCACATTTTAAACATAGGGTGTGTTCGGCACTGCAGTTTAACTCTGTAGTTCAGCTCTGTATAGATGTTCTTTCCACTTCCACAGAGAGTACCTCTCCACAATATATATATATAATATATATAGTAATATAATAGTATAATATATATATATATATATATATATATATAATATATTATATATATATATATATATATATATATATTATATATATATATATATATATATATCTATATATATATATATATTATATAATATTATATATTATATATATATATATATTATATATATAATATATATATATTGATATATAATATATTATAATATTATAATATCATACATATAAATATATTATATATATATATATATATATATATATATTATATATAACAATATACTATATATATATATTAATATATATTATATATATATATATATATATATATTATATATATAATATATATATATATATACTATATATACTATATATATATAATATTAATATTGAAATATAGTAATTATAATATTAAATACTAAATATTATATATATAGTTATATTAATATATATATAATATATATATAATTATATATATAATACCACCCCTCTACTACTACTCTCACCTCACCACTACTACCCTACACTATCCTACATGTACCTACCTCCCATATATAATAATATTTTTAAATATATATGTATATAGTAATATATATGTAATTATAAAATAATATATATAAATAAGGTATACTTATATATTATATTAATATACTAAATAATATATATATATATTAATATTATAAATAATATACCATTGTTCTAACTACATTTTAGTGCAATGATATAATTGAAGTAAGGTACCAAGCTTTAATATGTTGTATAATTTTCAAAAATATTAGTAAATAAGAAGAATAATACATTCTGTAACATACAGTGTAAAAACGTTGCAGATTCATTTTGTTAAGTGTGTGTGGATTATATGTATTTTTCTAAGCACATTTCCACCAAAATTGTTAAGGAACCAGTATGGATAGAGTACAGGCTCTAACTTCTGGTATGGCCTATTGGTGATTTAGATAAGCAACTGGACCTTATTCATATGTGGAAGTTGTAGAAGAGCCCTAGAGGATGGCTAAGAGGAACAACGAAAAGCAATGCCTTTGGCTATTCCAAATATTGCGAGAGCCAACGAATCACTCTGATGACTGCCACTGTCTGTATGGTGAATATTACAAAATATGGAAAAGATAAAGGAAGGCAATCTCTTCCATACCCAGTATTCCCTCATCCAGAACCCAAGTTCCTCATAATGAAAATAAAAATAGACCTTCACCCCACCCCTGTAGCTAAAAATTGTTATAATATTTATATATATATATATACTATATATTATTATCATAATATATATATATATATATAATAGTATATATATATATATATTTATATATAAATATATATATATATATTATATATATATATATATATATATATATATATTATATAATATATATAATATATATATATATCATATATACTATAATAGTAAATATATATATATATAATTACTATTATATATATATAATATATATATATATATATATAGTATATATATATATATATATATACTAATATATATATATATTATGTATATATATAATAATTATATATATATATATATAATTATATATATATATATATATAATATATATATATATATATATATATATATATATATATATATATATATATATATATAATATATATATATATATATATAATATATATATATATATATATATATAACAATTTTACTTACAGAAGGGGTGGTGAAGGTATAGGGTAGTTTTCATTATGAGGAACTTGGGTTCTGGATGTGGGAATACTGGGTATGGAAGAGATTGCCTTCCTTTATCCTTTATCTTTTCCATATTTTGTAATATTCACCATACAGAAGTGGCAGTCAATCATAGTCGATTGTTGGCTCTCGCCACTATTCTGGAAAGCCAAAGGCATTGCTTTTCTTGTTCCTCTTAGCCATCCTTCTAGGGCTCTTTTACAACTTCCACATATAATAAGGTTCCCAGTGCTTATCTTAATCACCAATAGGCATACCAAAGTAGAGCCTGTACTCTATCCAATACTTGGTTCCCTTCACAAATTTGGTGGAAATGTGCTTAGAACTAGCATAATATCCACACACATAACAAAATGAATCTTCTAACGTTTTACACTGTCTACTTGCAATTTTACAAATGTTTATTCTATTATTACTAATATTTTGAAAATTATACAACATATTTAAGCTTGGTACCTTACCTTCAATTATATCATTGCACTAGAATGTAGTTAAACAATGGTATATATATATATATTATATTATATATATATAAATATTATATATATATATATATAATATATATAACGTCTATATATATATATATATATATATTATATAATATATATATATAATATATATATAGGTATATATATATATATATAATATAATATATTATATATATAGTATATATATATAGTATATATATAATATATATATATATAATATATATATATATATATATATGTTTATATATATAATAAGTAAATATATTTAATATAATATAATATATATTAATATATATAAATTATATAATATTAAAAAAAAAAAACAAATTTATATTTATTATAAAAATTAAATATATATATATAATAGATATAATTTATATATATATATATATGATATATACGTATATATATTATTATATATATAATATAATATATATATAATATATATATATTATATATATATTATTATATATATATATTATATATATACCCTATATATATTATATATAAATATATATATATATATATATATATATATAATATATATACTATATATATATATAATATATTCTATATATATATATATATTACTATATATATATATATATTATATATATATAATATTATATATATATATATATATATATAATATATATAATATAATATTATATATAAATATTATATATATATACTTATATTGGGAGAGGTACTCTCTGTGGAAGTGGAAAGAACATCTATACAGAGCTGAACTACGAGTTAAACTGCAGTGCCGACCACTAATGTTTACAATTGGTGTATTTCGTGACTAAACCACGCTTCAAGCGCCGATTTATTCACTTTTCAAATCGCAACAGTACATGTACTTCCTTCTTCGAATTAGTGAAAATACATACCAAAATTCGAACAATAAAATACCAATACAATCAATTAAGTGCTATAAATAAATAAACAAACAATGGCAGGGGTCCAACCCGATTTTGTAAAATAGGATTAAGGAAATAAAGAAGAAAACTCACAGCAATTCTCATTCATCCTTATCTAGAAGCGGTCATTACTACCTAACCTCAATGACCAGCTTAACATGGTGACCTTTGAAGCTTGAAGATTGGCTCCACGGACGAGAGCCAGGACACCCGCCACAAGACCAAGAAAATCCTCCAGATCCATTTTGTCGCAGACATACATACTAAAAAAAACGTTTATTTTTTATTGTTTTTTTTTAACGGGTAGATTTACCCGCTTGTTGTGTTTGCGTTCTCTCTCTCTTCTTAACAGCTGCCACAAGTCGCAGCGGCAGCAGCCTCCAGCCTCTTCCTGCATCAAATCACTCAAACCCTTCGTAACAGCCTCAAAAGAAGTATTATTATTATTAAAAATTAGTTGAGATTGGTTAAAAATAGTTCTAAATAATTGCACATCTTTTAGATTTCATAATATTACGTAACTTAGTTCAATTTAGAAAGATTCTAGATTATTATTATTATTATTATTATTATTATTATTATTATTATTATTATTATTATTATTATTATTATTATTATTATTATTATTGTTATTATTATTATTATATTATTATCTCCCTTGTTGTGGTATCCCCTAACAAGGTTAATAGCCACACCTTGTGTGCTGTGGATACCCTCGTACACTCACTCTAATTAAAAAAAAAAAAAAAATTTTTAAATTATTTTTTTTTTTTTATAAATATATAAAAGTATTTTCTGGAATTTCATAATCGCAACAGCCCATTTTTCATCCTTGGTCAGCTACAAGGTTTGAAATTTCTCTGATTTTCCACCCTTTGGTCCGTTCATTAGTTCTTCCGCTTGCTCCACTCTTATTTCGCTTCTTTTCTTTCTTCGCTCGGCCCCCGTTCGCCTCGGTCCTTCCGAAGTAGAGTGTTCGCTGGTGCCACTTTATGCTTTCGTCATGTCTACTCCCTCGCGAGCATTCCATTTGCAACCTTTCTTCGTAAACAATCCTCGCGAGCATTCAATTTGCAACCTTTCTTCGTAAACAATCCCGAGCTTTGGTTTGACATGGCCGAGTCAGCGCTCCTGACCATCGAAGACGAGAAGGAGAGATATTCGAGAGTTGTGAATGCTCTACCAGAATCTTGCCTCCTCAAAATCAGGGATGGCCTGGCAACAACTAGAAACTCTACAACCCCTTACAACACGCTCAAAACCCTTATTATCGACCGCTTGGCTCCCACCAGAGAGGAATGACAAAAAAAAAAAAAACAATTTGGGAACTCTGCTTTGGAGGCATCTCCTGTTGCGACAGAAACACTCGAAACTTGATGTAAGGAATGCTGGGTTTGTTGGGCGCCAACTCATTACACGGAAGAGAAAATAAATTCGCACCCTCTTCTCTCCATAAGATGCCTGCTCGGCAGCACACAGCGTACTGCAATCAATAAACCCGACGTTATCCCTCACTGAGTTTGCCGCTACAGCAGACAGAATTTTGCGCCCCCCGATGGAGCCTTTGGTCCCCACCGCCTAAGCTGTTTCCTTCCCTTTCTCCTACCTCTTCCACTCGCGACCTCCTCAACAATCTACAACTCACGACCACACATTCCCCGTACTTTACAAACGCCTCCGCCACTCTTCCTCCCCCTCTTGTTCCTCAACCGCCTTCTGCCTCCTATCCAGCTCAACCTCCTTATTCTCACCCACCCCAACCTTCTTACTCTCACGCTTTCGCAGTACAACCTCCTCCTTCGGCAGCTCTGGATACCCGGGTTTCGGTTCTCGAAACTGGCATGGCTGATATAAAAACGGCCCTTCTCTCCCTTACAGCGGCAATTAATAGCATGGCTGATATAAAAACGGCCCTTCTCTCCCTTACAGCGGCAATTAATAATAGCACTTTTCGCT